>CAUYRH010107432.1:0-49362 GCA_963574655.1 Perodicticus potto | reverse complement strand
CCTTGAGATCCTGGGATAAAGCCTACTTGGTCATGGTGTATAATTTGTTTGATGAATTGCTGAATTCTGTTTGCTAGGATCTTATTAAATATTTTTGCATCAATATTCATTAGTGATATTGGTCTGTAATTTTCTTTTCTTATTGGGTCTTTTCCTGGTTTGGGGATCAAGGTGATGTCTGCTTCATAAAATGTGTTGGGTGAGATCACACTTGTGGTGCATATGTGAAGGGTCAGGAGAAAACTTCTAAATATGGATCAAAATTGTTTTCACATAGTAATGAGAAAATATCATGAATGTTATATTAGTCAGGTTGATAAAAATATCTCCAATTGTATGTGAAGCCCACACACTGTACTCCATGACTGAATTATAGTACACAGCTATGACTCAATAAAAAATAATTTAAAAAAAAAAAAAAGAATGAGCAAAGCTTTGTGACATTTAGGACAACAGAATGGGAGCAAATTTGTGAATTATCAGTCTCCTGAGGGTGAAGAAACAAAGACAAGATTAAAAACCCTATTTAACAAAATCATAGATGAAAATTTCCCATATCCAGCAAGAGATTTAGACATTCATCTACAGAAGGCCCAATAATCTCCAGGCAGATACAATGCAAAAATATATTCCTCGTGGCACATTATATTCAGATTGTCTAAAGTTAAAAAGAAAATTATAAAAACAGTAAGAGAAAAGCACCTAGTCACCTATAAAGGAAACCTCATTAAACTAACAGTAGATTTCTCAGCAGAAACCTTATAGGCCAGAATACAAAGGGATTGTACATTCAAAGTGCTAGAAGAAAAGAAAATCTGAACACTATAGAACACTGTATCTATAAAATTTATTCTTCATAAAGGAGAAATAAAGTCACTCCCAGACACCCCAAAAAAATTGCTGAGGAAATTTATTACCACTAGATTAGTCTTATAAGAAATTCTCAAGGGACTCCTAAGCCTAGAATTGAAATGATGACATTTGTCACAAAGAAAACACACGGAAAGTATAAAACTCCCTGATAAAGCAAGCATACAAAGAAGCAGGAGAAAATACTCAACTGGTACAACTGCAGAAATCCCCCAAACCACAATGACAAGGGCAATGAAAAAACAAAGAGTATATTAAACAATGAGAAAAATAATTAACACTACAACAAAACAAAACCTCACATAACAATAATTACCTTTGAAGTAAACAAATTAAATTTTCATCTTAAAAGATGTAGAGTTGCTGAATGGATTTTAAAATATGCTCCAATTATATGCTGCTTCCAGGAAACCAACCTAGCCAGTAAACATACATATAAAATGAAAGTGAAGGGATAGAAAAAGGTATTACATGCAATTGGAAACCAAAAGTGAGCAGAGTGGCTAAGCCTATATCAAACAAAACAGACAAAGAAAATCATTAATAACCATAAAGGGATCAATCCAGGAAGAGGATATAGCAATTCTAAATCTGTAAGCATCCAACCCTATTGTACCAAGATTCATAAAGCGTATAATCACATACCACTCTACCTAAAGGGGAGACGGGCTGCAGTGAAGTAGTTAATGGGAACTTCAACACCTCACACCCAGCATTAGACAGATAATCTAGATAGAAATTCAACAAAGAAATACTGGACTTAAATTTTAGACTAAATGGACCTATCAAACATTTATAAAAACTCTATTCAATAATTGCATGATATACATTCTTTTCATCAACACATGTAACATCCTCCAGTCTGGACCATATACTAGGCCACAAAACAGGTCTGAACAATTTTTTTTACATCAAAATCACATCAAATATATTCTCAGGGCACAATGGAATAAAACTAGAAAACAACATAAAGAGAAACTCTAGAAACTATACAGATACATGGAAATTAAACAACATGTTCCAGAATGATTATTGAGTCAAGGAAGAAATCTAGTTGAAAATCAAAAAATTCCTTCAAACAAATGGAAACTCAACATATCAAAACCTATGGGATACAACAAAAGCAGTACTAAAAGGGACATTTTTAGCGATAAATGCCTACATCAAAAAGTATAAAGATTACAAACTAACAATCTATTCATTTTAAGAATCTAGAAAAGCAAAGACTAACCAAACTCAAAATTAGTAGAAGAAAAGAAATAATAAAATCAAACCATAACTAAATGACACAGAAACTAAAAAGAAAAAATACAAAGAAACAACAAAATGAAAAGTTGATTCTTTGGAAACAAAATTAATAAACAGCTAGACTAATGAGGAAAAAAAAGGAGAAGATGAAAATCAACAAAATCAGAAATGAAAAGGAAACATTATAGCTGATATCACAGAAATACAAAAGATCACCACAGACTATTATAAACAACTATATGCTGACAAGTTGGAAAGTCGAGAGGAAATGGATAAATTAATGAAAACATACAACCTCCCAAGATTAAACAAGGAAGAAATAGAAAACCTGAACTATCGGTAGTGAAATTGAATCAGTCATAAGAAGTCTCCCAACAAAGAAAAGTCCAGGACCAGATGGATTCACTACTGAATTCTAACCCCAAGAACTAATGCCACTCCTGAAACTATTCCAAACTATTGAAGTGGAGGGAATTCCTCTAACTCATTCTATGAGGCCAGCATTCTTCTTATTCAAAATCCAAACAAACATACAGCAAAAAAGAAAACTACAGGCCAATATCCCTGATAAACATAGACATAAAAATCCTCAATAAAACCTTAACAAACCTAATCCAATAGAACGTCAAAAAGATAATACCTCATGATCTGGTGGAAACTATATCAGGGAGACAAAGATGGTTCAACATATGTAAATCAAACATAATACATCACATCAACAGAATGAAGAACAAAACCGTGGTGATCATCTCAGTGGAAACAGAAAAAGGATTTGATAAAGTCCAACATCCCCTTGTAATGAAAACTCCCATGAAGGGATGCTAAAATGTGAGAAATATATCTCAAAAGAATAAAGCATATATGTCAAACCCACAGCTAACATTATAATGAGTAAAGAAAAATAGAAAGCCTTTTCTCTACAAAGTGAAACAAGCATGCCCACTTTCATTACTCCTACTCAACTCAGTACTAGAATCCCTAGCCAGAGCACTTAAGCAAAATGAAAAATAAAAGACATCCAAATTGGAAAAGAGAAAGTCAAACTGTCCTTTTTTGCTAATAATGTGATCTTATGTCTAGGAAAAATCTAAAGACTCTGCCAAAAAACTCTTAGGCTTGATAAATTTAGTAAAATTGCAGAATATGAAATTAATGTACAAAAATCAGTAGTATTTCTATATACAATAATGACCTAGCCAAAAAATAATTCAAGAAGACAATCTCATTTGCAATAGCTACACCCCAAAAAACCCCTAGGAATTAATATAATCAGGGAGATGAACGATCTTTACAAGAAAAATTATAAAACACTGATAAAAGAAATTGAAGATGACACAAACAAATGGAAAAACATCTCATGCTCATGGATTGAAATAATCACTATTATTAAAATGACCATATTGCCCAAAACAATCTACATATGCAAGGCAATCTCTATCAAAATACCAACATATCAAAATGCCTTACAAAATTCTAAAGTTCATATGAAACTATAAAAGTGCCTAAACAACCAAAGCAATCTTGGGCAAAAAAAAAACAAAGCTGAAGGTATCTCATTGTCTGACTTTAAAATCTATTACAAGGCTAGAGTAACCAAAATAGTATGGTATAGACATAAGAATAGACAAATAAACCACCAGGTCATTATCATAAGTGAAATAAACCAGCCTTGAAGAAACAAATCTTGTTATGTTCTCACTTAGACGAGAGAGCTAAAATTTTTGAACATACGGAGATAGAGAGTAGAAAAATAGATAACAAAGACTGAGAAGGGTAAAAGGGGAGTGGATGAAAAGAGGTGGGTAAAAGGGTACAAACATACAGAGGGAGGAATAAATTCAATGTTTGAGAACAGAGTTCGGATGACTATACTTAACAAAAACACCTTGAATATCATGACTTGATCGCTATGCATTATATATAAAACAAAATTTTTAATGTGACCTATATATTTGCACAATTTTTTTAAAAGCCCCACTTCCTCAAAATAGCCTGCTACCCAATTTATGGTGCATTTACTTGCATACATGTTGATGGTCTTGCTCATCCTGGACTGTAAGTTCTGTGAAGATGAGGATTTAGTCTACATTATTCAGCAGTATCCCAGCATCTAGAACTGTGCCTGATATACAGTAGGTACTCAATATGCATTTAATGAGTGAATGAATTTATAGGGTGCATGTCTTCTACCAGGCTACCGGGGTCAACAATATATTTTAATGATAAAAGAAATTCAGTCCTTCCCATCAAGCACCCTAGAATCTAGGCCCACACTGTCTAAACTAGTAGTATTAGCCACAGGTAGCTACTGAGTCCCTGGAAAGGTAGCTGTACAAAATGCACATGGGATTTTTAAGACTTAGTGTTCATTTAAAAATGTAAAATATCTCAGTTTTTATGTTGACTGCAGTTGAAATATTTTATATAAGATTAAATAAAATATGTTGAAATTTCACCTGTGTCTTTTTAATTTTTTTAACATGGATACTGGAAAATTAAAAATTTCATATTTGGTCTGCATTTGGGGCTTGCATTTTATTTCTATTAGGCAAAGCTAGTCCAGAGGGAGATGCAGATAGTAAATGGATTATTTCTAGATAGCATGGGTTAAGAAACAAGGATTTAAAATAATAATTATTATCAACAAGATGCTATGGAAAACTTAAGTGAGGGACAGTTTTTATAACCTGGAAGTTCAAAGCCTACTGGGGGAACTGATGTATCAAGCAGGCTTTAAACTTTACAGCAAAGTATCTCAAAATATAATGTGCACACAAATCACCTGGAGATTTTAACATGCAGATTTTGATTTAATTGGTCAGGGATGAGGCCTGAGAGTCTGTGTCTCTTACACGATTCCAGGTGATGCCAATGTGGAGGCTCCTGGACCACACTTTGAGTAGAAAAGATTCGAATGTCTGTTTAAAGTTGGCCAGGTGAAGGATGAGAAGGAATTGGAACCATTAAAAACCTTACCCAAGACCGTTTGTCTTTCTACCAACTGGGGGAACATCTGGCCCCTAAGCTACTAAAGATGCATTTTAAAGTTTCCCCACTTCCCAAGGTGCTGCTCCTACCAAGGATACCAGGAGAAAAAGAATTGAGACAGTGTATTTGGAAATTTATATGAGGTATGACTGACTAAGACATTTCCAAGCAGCAGAATTACTCAGGTTGAACCGGAGACTTGAACTGCTACAACTTCATTCCCAAAAGCAGACCCTCTGCTCTGTACATCCTGTTCCCGTTCCTTCAGGTCTCCACCTATATTCTGGAGTTCCCTGAGGGGGAAATAAATGTGGAACTTAGAGTCTAGATAGCCAGTGGCTCTCTTGCCACTCACCTCTGCTTCCTTTATCAATAGGGGGTTCTGAAGCTTGCAGTGAAAGAACACCAGGCAGGTCAGGGGATTTACGTAGGCTTGTCTCCCTGGAAAGTGCTCAGGATGAAGTGGGTAGAAGAGAAAATGTCATTAAGAGGAAATGTCAGCAAACAAGAAGAATTTCAAGAACTTTGAAGGCAGGTCAAATGTAAGATCCATCGGATCTTGTTATTGGCTCATCAATGACTTGTTCAGAGCTGTTTCATTGAGGTATCAGGATCAGAAGTCCAATCACAGCAGATTGAAGAAGAAATGAAAACTGAAGAAAGTAGATGAAGTGAAGGTGTTAACTTCAAGAAAAAATATGGTGAAGAAGGATAGGAGTCGGACAGTGGTTAGAGGGAGACATGGCTATGAACAGGCTTGGTGGCTTGTGGGGGGTGTTTATTTTCAGTTGTTTTGGAGCATATTTTCTATTCCAAGATGAGTTTGAAATAATTTGTTAATTCTAGAGGCTAGAGTCTGGCATGTGGGGGAGAACTTTTGATCGACAGTGATAATACACACCACCCTTCCCCCAAAGTCATATCATATAATGAGACTCACACACATACATACTCAGGTTACTCCAGGACTATAATTATAAAATCCTGGCATTTATCTCAGTTTTGAATTATAGTATGATATAACAAAAAGATTACTTTCTTAGGGGATCAAGTTGGTCTTCAACTTGTTTTAAGTCATGTGTCCTGAGATTTGCAACCTTACCTAAAAATGTAGATAGCTGATCTAGATTAGGAACAACATCTTTTATACCATCTCTGATAGATAGACAGAGGTTGCTTGTTATGCTGTACTGAAAAGATTTCTGAGACTGTGTCTAAGTTGAGCAAGAAAGAATATTTTAATAGATTAGCAATGTCTGCTATGGGCAGGAAAGCAATAGTGCTGTTTGCCATTTCTGAACTCCTGAACTAGAACATCCCATGATTCATTAAATGCATTTCTATCCTGTCATACATCATGCCTTTGGCCTAGTAAAACTCTCTATAGCCATTTTTACCCCATATTTAGTCCATACCCCATTATTTTTTACGATGGAAATGGGATCTGACATCACTATCTCTGTGATTCTATTCAGAAACTAGGCCTGTTCTTTTCTGTTTATATTTCTGATAGGTTTCTATAATAGTCATGCCATTTAGAGAAATAAATCATTGGTTTTAAAACTGCCATCAGATATTTAGAACTGTTTTTTAGGTTTTGTTGTTGTTGTTTGCTGTTGTTGTTTTTACTGTGTGAGGCTCCAAATAAAGTCTACACTTTTGATGTGACAGAACTCATTTTTGAGCCAGATCTACTGGTCTTTTTTTTCTGGATGCAAATGCCATATTTACAGTGTTGCCAACTCTCCACGTGAGTGGTCCAATGCCCTATCTTTTATCTCAGGGTCCATTGCTCTACAGGCTTAACCACGCAATGCATGACAACTAATTCTCTAGGGCACAATAATAGAACTCCCTCGCTCAATCACCCCCAAACTCTCCAAGGTATTTTTTTTAATTGGCTTCCATAAATACAGCTCTCCTTACACAATCAAATAGACTCAGACTCTGCTCTTAGCACGTGAAACTTCTTTTTTATCTTGTGGCCTGTGACTTCTGTAATATTATCTGCCCACAGCATTGTCAAGGGGCTCAAACGAAATTCAAACCAAAGCTATTGTATGAAGTCTTGATCTTTATCTCTGTAAATGGTTTTATTGCTTGTTTTGCTTTTCTCCCTAGCATAGAGGCACTAAATGGGGAAGGGCAAAAATACTATTTTGTAACTTAATGTGGAAATGTACAAAGTCAAAGAATCACAAAGTCAATTCATGGAAATTTTAGCAAAACACCTTCAAGCTCAAAAGGCTTATGAACTTTGTCCTTAATATCTCTTGTTTTTGTGAGGAGCATTTTTATTTGTAAAAATGTTTTATTTAATGCAAAATGTGGAGAGCACCTTGTCTTTCTTCCACATGGTTCTCCCCTCAGAAGGCGGTGAGGCAGGGATTGCCTGCAAACAGAGATTCCTTCCCATTTGTTCTTTTATCCCCCGAGGAACTCCACTAACCTGGTGCTTCCTCTCCATTGCCTGTCTTTGACATCGCCCTCTTCTCTGTAGTCATTTTCATCTCACTGCCTTTTTCAGCATTTGGAGAATCTCTGGAGCTAGTTCTCTGTATTACTGATGCAATTATCCACAGGGTTCTACTGTGCTTTTTGCTTTTCCTAATACGTTGTAAGATTCTGCCAACTCATGTTTTATTTCAAAGCCATCATTCTCGTTTCTATCTGGCATCTTTTTTGATTTCTGCCTTCCTGTAAGCAGGGCTTACTTTTGATATTTATTGTCTTATCTCATCTTTAATCTCATGTTTCATAGAATCCAGGCTTAATGGAATTTTATTGAAAGGACAAGCAGATGTCGCCCTAAATTACTTTTGTTTCCTACAGTAAATCTTTCCCAACTATGTCCTTCCTTTGCCTTCTGTGAGTTCTGTTCTTCTTTCATGCTTCGGAGTCTTTTCATAGACCCAAAATTGAAGCGTGTGGGTTTTTCCTACAATTTACTCAAATTAGAAAATGGGAATTCTACACTAGCCTGACATCTCCACCAGAAACAGGTATAATGAAATGCTAAAATGAGACTGATCTCAGTTTCATCTAAAGCCCCCAATTTACTAGGAGCAATCAGGACCAGCTACATAATTTGCTGGACTCAATCCAAAGTGAAAATGCAGAACTGCTTATTCAAAAATTATTAAGAAGTCCAAGATGGGCACAGGACGGCATTAATTCAGGCCTTCTGAGCAAGGAGCCCTGTGTAACTGCAAATGTCCTATGTCCCTGAAGCTAGTCCTGGGGGGAAACAATCTTCACATTCAAAGCAGTGTGCTGGACCACCAAGTAGGACTCATAAGAAGGTGTCTGCAAGCTGGATTTTCAAACCTCAGCCCCTCACCCACCTAAAAGGTATAAAAGTGTTAAGGTTGAAATGGCTGAAGAGTAACTTGGAATTTGGAACTTGGATTTCTCTAGAGCTAAGTACCAACGCGCTGTGACAACCCGCACCTCAGTGGGCATGGCTGCAGGGAGATTCCTTAAACAGTTTTACACAGGAGGGAACTGC
Source organism: Perodicticus potto (assembly GCA_963574655.1). NCBI lineage: Eukaryota > Metazoa > Chordata > Mammalia > Primates > Lorisidae > Perodicticus > Perodicticus potto. The sequence continues at coordinate 40,748 of CAUYRH010107432.1, read as the reverse complement.
AACAGGCAAGGAGGGAGCAGCCTCACCCTCATCCAGAGAGGTGTAGTGGTGGGTTCCTGGGTTACGTGTCTGTAATTGTGCAAAGGGCTCTGGGAAAGAGAGTATTGGTTTTGAATGTCAAGCCAAGGCAGCAGAGCCCCAGTTCCTGATAATGCCAGTCAAGAAAGCCCTTTCCCGCCCCTGCCTTCTGGTCTGAGAGTGAGGTCAAAGAAGCCAGCAGAGCAAGAAAAAGAGAGAAGAAAAATTTAAGGTTGAGGTTTTGACTATTGCCCAGTAATGGGCGGTGTCTGTGGCTCAAAGGAGTAGGGCGCTGGCCCCATATGCTGAAGGTGGTGGGTTCAAACCCAGCCCCGGCCAAAAACTGCAAAAGACAAAAAAAATGCAAATGACTATTGCCCAGTACTGCCTAAGACTGCTTTGTGCTCTCAGAGGAATTTCTATTATAGTAGAGCCTCTACAGTTGACCGCCTCCCTACATTGACCACCTCCTTAAGCTGACCTGATTTCCATAGACTGGACAGCACCACATGCACATGTCAGGATAGTGGACCTAGTTCTTTATGTTGACCAGTTAGTCACAGTCCCTTGGGTGGTCAACTCACAGAGGTTCTGCTGTGTTGGAGAATAACCACAAGAACATCATGAGCTTGCATAGAGTGGCTTTGTAATTGGGTCTCTTCAAGTTCTGCTTGTTTCCTGGGGACCTCACGTTGGACCTTTAGACTGAGCACCAGTCGGCCTGGTTTATGATCCTGCATCACAGGGAGAGCAGCGGGATCAGGGTGTCAGGAAGCTTCACTCTGGTACAGCCGCAGCTCCCAGTGCCAGGCCTGGTGGGACATCTGTCCTGCCTTAGGAGACTCTCCCAGCTCCCTACCACCACCTTTGCAGACCCAATACACCTCCCCACCCAGCAGGCTCAATTTCCCATTGCCCTGCTGACTTTGAGAAGTTGCCTTCAAAGGTTTTACTTCAGGAAGAACCTCCTCTAATTCTGTTCCCAAAAGTTGGGGACAGGTTGCTGCTGTCCACACCATGTGATAGCTGCTGGGGCTGTGCACCCCTGGGAATCCCCACTCAGGGTAGCCTTTATCCGAACCTCTTTGTGTACTACCCTGACTGGCAAATGTCTGCCATAACCTGCCCCTCAGCCCACTCCTCCCTCCGGCCCGAGGCCCTTCTGCTCTGAGCTAGAGCCCACCAGAAAACTTCAGTTAGGGCTCTGGACCCCAATCTTGACTGCCCATCAGAATCCCTGCGGAGCACTGTAGACACAAATGCCTGTGCCTCCCTCCTGACCAGCTGATAGCAGACGACAGGGGTAGGGCTCGGATGTGTGGGCTTTGCATTACTCTCCAGGCAATTCTAATGTGCATCCAGATGACTCGCAGGTTATCCCACTTTTTGCTCAATTCAGTGTCATCTTGCAGAAGTCCCTCATCGTCTTTGACATGTGGATGACAACGTTTCCTATTTTTCAATGCTGACATGGTTTTTTTTTCCAAATTATTATATTGAGATCTATTTAGATTTGTCTGCAATACAGGAAGACTCTCCTAACTGTCAGTGTTAGGAAAAAGCTGCATAACGTAAGGAAAATATGAAATCTTTCTCCTTGGAGCTTGTAAAAATAAGCCAAAGTCACCTTATTTTCTGCAGCTGTTTAAGTATACAGTTACTAGTCCCAGGTCCTGATTAAATGCTATGCATTTGCAATAGAATCCTAATTAATCCCAGAAGTAAGAGTCCCTCCATCATTAGGAACTCTTCATGGGCAATCCTTCCTTAGTGAAGAGGCAGAAATGAAGAGTCGTCCCTATGAACAATAAACAAACTTAGACACCTTTGTAATCCAAGCTCCACTTCTCTCCAGAATTGCAGTATTTTATTGATGTTTGAATTAGAAATATATGTTGCTTACTTTAAAAGGTAAATTCAAGACTGCCAGGAAATGCAGGACTCCCAGAGGCACAAAATTGATTGTGATGTCTGTCCCATGCAAATTGAGGAATTAAAATGGAAAGACCACAAAACGTATTAGATTACTTTCAGCCTTTTACTTGCCTTTGTCCATTATCCTAAGCATCAGCAATTATTGTCACTGTGCCTTAATAAGCTCTCACATTTGTCCACTCTTTAGGGGACTGCGTCTGCATTTTCTCTAGGATTTTGTTCACCTTCATTTACCTTCAGAGCTTGCGATGGAAATCACACCATCTCAGATACCTGGCTTCTTGGTGCAGGTTTTGTCTATCCCAAGTACAGCAAGCAGATTGCTTTGTTTTCTTGCCATCCTGAGCGCTATCCAGGTGCTGAACACAAAAGGACGTGAATAAATGATGAAACCAAGTTTTAGCTCAGAGCTTGCTGTGTTCCATTTGCATACGTATAATGTCAGATTCATTATTCATGAGCATATGCTACAACAGCCCTCCCCTTACAGCTCAATCCTCCACTGCCTCTGACTCTCAGATGTGCAAGATGAACCATCTCTCCTGCAGCTTGGAGCAATCTCTCCTTTCTGAGTGCACAGTGGAGTGATGGCCCTATTTTTTATGCAAGTGTAGCTCCTTAGATGCATAACATTTGCAACCTTCCATAAAATAAAACTGAGGGTTTTGATACTGATAGTTGTAAGCATATTGGGTCAACAACAACAAAAATAAAAATTAAGGAGCAAGCACTCCCTTTAGAATTCGGGTGGAGGGAAGCTCTGGTCTATTTGTAGACAGAAGAGATAAATTATAATACAGCATTTCAGGAGGCATGCTGGGAAGCCTTTCCTAATTAAAAAATATCTCTCCTAGATTAGATGTGATAGTTAATTTCATGGGGCAACTTGACTGGGCTTTGGGTTTCCCAGATAGCTGTTAAAACATTATTTCTGGATATGTCTGTGAGCGTGTTTCCCGAAGAGATTGGCATTTGAATCAGTGGACTGAGCAAAGCAGAGTGTCCTCCCAGTGTGAGTGGACATCACCCAGTCCACTGAGGGCATAACTGAGACAAACAGGCAGAAGAAGGGCAAAGTCAGTCTCTCTGAGCTGGGACATCTGCCTTTTCCTGCCCTCAGACAAAGCTCTCCTGGTTCTCAGGCCTTTGGACTCTGCAGATGGCAGAGTATGGGACTTCTCAGCCTCCATAGCAGGTTAGCCAATACCTATAATAAATCTCTTTATATATGTACATATATATATATATATATACACAATACATACATACACACACATATATATCTCTATTAGTTCTGTTTCTTTGGAAACCGTAAAACATGAAAGATTACAACAAATGCCTCTCAAGCTTGTATTACACTATTAAAAATCAGGAAACATTATCTCTTACAAGGAAAAGCTCCTTGGGAAGAATGACACAGTGGACCCCGTGACTTACTTTAGTAGATCACTGTCCTTTCTATAAATAGACAAGGCCACTCTCACATCATGCTGTCTATGTGCCAGGGACCATTATTGGTGCCTTCTACATACTAATTCGTACAGTTCTGAAAACAGCCCCCCTGATGACAGGTGCAACTTCCTTATCATCATCATCATCATTTCTACCATCTCCACTCTGTTGCCCAAAGTCATATGCCAGTGGCAAGATTTGAACCCCTATAGCCTGGTTATAAAGTTATAATTTAAGGGTGGTACCTGCGACTCAAAGGAGTAGGGCACCAGCCCCATATGCTGGAGGTGGTGGGCTCAAACTCAGCCCCAGCCAAAAACTGCAAAAAATAAATAAATAAAATAAAATAAAAAATAAAGTTGTAATTTAAGCATTATACAGCAAGTTCTCTGGAGGGTGACACATGTACAAGGGGGTGTTATGTCTGGATAACAGAAAGAATAGAAAATATTCTGAAAATGAGAAATACAAAGGAAGTCTGGGAATGGGCAGAGCACTCAGTTTACTATTGACTGTGATCTTCCCTCTAATTCAATTACTTCTGTCCTTATCTCCTGCCTGTCTCCCCCTCACTACCTCTATTGCCACCACTCTGGCCTCCCTGCAGCCACTGGAACATGCCAGAAGTCCTCCCACCCCAAAGCCTTTGCACTTACTGCTCCCTCTTCCGCCCATGCTCAGACATCCACAGGCTTTTCCCTTTATCTCTTTCCATTGTCACCTCATCATGTGAGTCTTACCTCATCCTCCAAGATAAAGATCACCATGCCATCTGTTCCTCCAACCCAGTATTCTTTTTCCCCCAATTCATTTTGTTCATAGTACTTATCACTGTCTGACATACTGTGCATTTACTTGCTTATTTGTTTATTAGCTGGCTCCTACAACCACCTGCCATTGGAATGTAAGCTCCAGCTGGTTTGGTTCACTGCTGTACTGCCAGCACCTACTCCCACCTTAGAAGCTCAATACACATTTTTAAATGAGTAGGTTAGTGATTATGAACTGCACACCTTACAATTCCTCCAATGATGACCTCCAACTGGAAGATAAAATTTGAGACATCTTATAGTTCTGCCATGTTATACTTGGTTATATCTGTCTAGGGCCATAATTTAACAAGACTCATTGACAAATTAAATCACTGAATCTTTTTAACACGGATAAGCCTAAACCAGATATGTTTTTAGATGGAGATTAATGTAAATGTTACTGCACAAGTGAAAGGTTTTGGCAGAGTTGTTGACATGGTCTTACTAGTGCTGATGTTGGAATCACTAGGCGTGGGATCTACAGAGAGATAAAAATGGACCAGGTATTGCAGAAAGGAAAAAAGTCTTACAGCTAGACCTGGGTTCAAACCCTGGTTCTGTTGTTTATTATTACACGACACTGGGCAAATTAATTAACCTCACCGAGCTTCATTTTCTCATCTATAAAACAAGAAGAGATAGCAATGTGGTGACATTGACTCTGCAGGACTATTGAGGATAAAAAGTCAGCCAATATAAGTAAAAGTGTTTAGCACAAAATAGCTTCCAAGTTTTTCCCCTGAACTTCATGCAAAGATGGCCAAATTTAGTGAGAGCTTGGGATCACAGAGCAATCAAACAAGATTCATTGCTTAAAAAGCAAAAATTTAAAAAACAAAATTTGCAGGCTCTCCAACCAAAGACACATGTAACTGATCTTTTTTTCCCTTACAGCTCCTGTGGTTTCACTTCATTAATTAATTTAATAAATTATTAACAAAATTAATTTATTTACTGGGCTCTCACTAAATACCAGGTATCATCACTTAGAGATTATGCCTTATTAGCTCTTTTTTTATGATTAATACTACATAAAGACTCTTTTAGTGTTCTTACCTTTCCAAGCATGCAAATGTAGGATGAAAAACATTGTCAGAACTTCAGGTGTTCTAAGTTGGATAAGGAAAATGGGGATACTGTTTGTTGTAACTGAATCAAAAATACCTTAAGAAAAACCTTGTGTTTTCATTATTAGAATAAATCTGTGCATAGCAAAGAGTAGATAATGCGTTCTGCAGCATAGAACAGAAATGAAATGATTAGTTTGGGCTCAGAGTCATTTGTTCTTTTAGTTTATGTCTAACCACTGTCTACTTCTCTCATGGGACCACTATCTTCCACATGCATGGCCTCAAATCTACGAAAAGGAGAACTGTTTCTTGCAGAAGAGTCTTACTTTATTATTAATTAGGTCTCTCCAGGCTTGGTATGTTCCCTATCTTTCCATTTCTGTTGAGGGACAGACTAGCTCCGGGCTATTATTTGACAGATCTTTATTGGCAGAACTGCATGAACAGAAGACTTTCATTTGTGTCAAGGGATTCGAGGAGAGGGTTATTCCCACCAATTCAAGGAAAGGACCACCAAAATTCACAGCAGAGGCAATGGGGGATGCTAGCTTACATTCCACAGCCCTCATTCACCCTCTAGCTACATGAATAGTTTCTCTCCTAGGGTGGACAGATCACCCCCTCTCTACTCAACTCTAAGCTTGGAAGGTATTGAGGGTGGTCTAAAAGGTCAAATTCTTGTCCCAGATCTTATAAATAATTGCTGACAGAGCTAGAACTACATCTGTACCCTTCCAACCTTGGCCATTGCTCTTTTCACAACATTCTTCCCTCTTTCACCCACATTTCTTGGTCCATATGCTGAGCTTCTGTGAATTTTTTCTGGCAAAGTTGTCCTTTTATTTTATAAGCTAGGGGCTCCCTGAATGATACCTCTTGAGAGTGGTATAAGTGTAAAGAGAATGAAGAAAAATCATTCCTAAGAAAATCCCTGAGGTAGGAAGAAATTATTCCTTCCCATGACTATAATGGCCCCCACTTGTGTGATGGGGAAAGTGAAAGTTCTAAGGGGCATGTGAAATGAAAATAAGCGCAAAGTCCATAGGTTACTATGAAAGGAATGTTGTTAACAAGCAACACTCCTGGGAATTGAAAATAACTTTGTTTAAAATTTTTTTTGAAGTTTATTTTGTTAGCAAATGGACCCCCTGATCACTATCTCTGCTATCACTATAAAAAAAAAGAAAACATGTTGGCTCAGTGCCCATAGCACAGTGGTTACAGTGACAACCATATACACTGAGGCTGGCGCGTTCAAACTCAGCCTGGGCCAGCTAAACAACAATGACAACTACAACAACATCAACAACAACAACAAAAGTTGCTGGGCATTATGGCAGCCTCTTGTAGTCCCAGCTACTTCGGAGGCTGAGGCAAGAGAATTGCTTAAGCCCAAGAGTCGGAGGTTTCTGTGAGCTGTGATGCCCCAGCACTCTACCAAGGGCGACATAGTGAAACCATGTCTCAAAAAATAAGAAAAAAGGAAACGTGTTGACTCTATATTTTCTTACAGGTCCTTTCTTTCAAAAATATTCTAACCCTATAGAATTTCCTCTGAACCTTATTGCTGGAGCTTAAGTCAATAAGATCTTAAGAGTATATGAATTTCTCTGGCTCGGCCCCTGTGGCTCAACAGGCTAAGGCGCCAGCCACGTACGCCTGAGCTGGTGGGTTCGAATCCAGCCTGGGCCTGCCAAACAACAATGACGGCTGAAACCAAAAAATGGCCGGGCATTGTGGCGGGCACCTGTAGTCCCAGCTACTTGGGAGGCAAAGGCAGGAGACTCGCTTGAGCCCAGGCATTGGAGGTTGCTGTGAGCTTTAATGCCATGGCACTCTCTCCAGGGTGACAGCTTGAGGCTCTGTCTCAAAAAAAAAAAAAAAAAAAAAAAAGAGTATATGAATTTCTCAGTTTTCATAAAGTGAAATCTTTCAAAAAATACCAACAGTCTTTAGTACCTTTAGACCTATATCATAGACCTATGACTTCCATTAACTATAATCTAACCCAAGAGTTTTGTTAATCCCAAATTTTCATGTGGTATCCAATTTTCTTTACTCTTTAATTTATGCAAAACTTTTGGTTTATTTTAAGGCCGTATCACTTTCAGAGACCTCTTTATTCTCTCTTCACCAGCACGGAAAATAATTCCATTATTTGGACCAGGTGGAAGGATTCTGGCATACTTTAGAAAAGACACAACTGGGCTCCAAATCTGGAGAAGCAGATTTAATGAATGTTGGGTGTGGCCCAGGAATTCCTTTCTGTTAAGCTCCCAGGTAATTCTGTTGGGCAGCCATATTCAAGAAATCATAGTATTTATGCTGTGTTATGTGTACAACTCAGCAAAACCACACTGAAATATTGTGAGTGCTGATGATCTAGACAGAAACTCCTTCCTGTGTAACAATGTCATTGTGCATGATTTAAATTCAAGTTCAGGAAATGTATACATGACCATCTACCTTGGACTCTCATGAACATATCATCTACTTTGCTAATTTGCACTTTGGTGCTCTTGCTTGCCCCACTCCACCCAGACACACATAAGGAAAATCTCAAAATATCGTGTTAGGAGCCTGCAAAGTAGGCCCCTCCGTTATCTGAACCCCCTCTGGCATGAATGGAGAGGCCTCAAATCTGCATTCCAGAGGCTGCTCCAGTCATCTTGGGTCTCCTAGAACAAAAATTACAGCCTTCCCCTGAACCGAAATGCCATTGCCTGGCTACTGTGTCCAGTGGTATTTTCCAAAGAGGGCCTCAACAATATCTCCCATCCCACATGCACTTCTGACCCTGCCCCAGCAAGAAATGAAGTCTAGCTGCAGCCACGATGCCGAAACGAAAGAAGCAGAATCAGCACCACTTGCCACCAACGCAGCAGCCCCCATTACAGGAGCAGGAAGAGACTGGGGATGAGGAGGATGGGAGTCCCGTCGGACCACCCAGCCTCCTGGGCCCTCCCCACGGCCAGTGGAAAACCTGGTGATCCCAAGTCAGGAGAGCATAGAGTAGGAGAAGATATCTGGAGCAAATATAACCAATAAAGAGCTCATATCTAGATTGTATAAAGAACTCATCCAGACAAAAGACCAGAACAGACACCTTATAAAAATGGAGATCTACATGAACAACAAACATGAACAAGTACTCAACATCATTAGTGGTCAAACAAATACAAGATAAAAACACACCACTTAGAAATTGGAACTCTTGCACACTGCTGGTGGGATTGCATAATAGTGTAATCACTATGGAAAAGAGTATGTTGTTTCTCAAAAAGTTAAAAATAGAACTATGATAGGACAGTCTCACTTATTACCCCCAAACTGGAAGTAGGATCTTGAAGAGATATTTGCACACCCATGTTCATAGCAGTATTATTTACAATAGCCAAGAAGTGGAAGTAACCCAAATGCCCATTGACAGAAAAATGGTTAAACAAAATGTGGTGCATTCATACAGTGGAATACTATTCAGTCTTACAAAAGAAGAAAATGCTGTCACATACTACAACATAGATGAACTTGAGGACATTATGCTAAGAGCAATAGAAGACAAGTATAGTGGGCCAGGTGTGGTGGCTCATCCTATAATCCCAGAATTTTGGGAAGCTAAAGCAAAAGGATTACTTGAGGCCAGGAATTTGAGAGCAGACTCAGCCACAGAGTGACACACACACACACACATACATGCCCAACCCCCATCTACAAGAAATAAAAAGATTAGCCAGGCACAGTGACACACTTGCAGTCCCAGCTACTCAGGAGACTGAGGGAGGAGGATCACTTGAGGCCAGAAGTTTGAGGCTTCAGTGAGCTGTGATCACACCATTGCACTCTGGCCTGGAAGACAAAACAAGATTCTATCCCCCCAAAAATAAATCTCTTAAAGGGCAGTGCCTGTGGCTCAGTGAGTAGGGCACCGGCCCCATATGCTGGAGGTGGTGGGTTCAAACCCAGCCCCAGCCAAAAACTGCAAAAAACAAAAAAAAAAAAAGGCAGATACTGTACAGTTCCATTTATCTGAGGTGTCCATAGTCAAATTCATAGAAACAGTAACATAATGGTTACCAGGGGCTGGGAGAAGAGGGATTGAGGAAAGAGAATTGCTCTTTAATAGGTACAGAGTTTCAGTTTTGCTTAATAAAAACATTCTGGGGATCTTTTTCACAAAAAGATAAATATACTTAACACTACTGAACTGTACACTTAAAAATAGTGAAGATGGTAAACTTTATGTTGTGTATTTTTTACCACAGTAAAAGATAAATTAAACCACCACTATTCACACTCATCAGAATGGCAAAATAGAAAAGGCAGAAAATACTAAGTATTGCCAAATCAATGGAACTGCTGATAGGAGCCTAAGTTGGTATAAACACTTGGAAAAAAAAAGTTTGACGTGATTTATTAAACTGGAGCATGCATATACTTCAAAAAACAAGAAAAGAATGAAGGCTACTTCTCAACTTGCTTGAATCTGGGTGGGCTTTGAGACTGCTTGGAATGCAGGAAGGGTGACACTGAGTGACATCAGAGGCTGGATCATAAGGGGACTAGACACTCTCCTCTGGCCTCTGGGGACACTCCAGCCACTGTATGAGAGAAGCTCAATGCACATGGAGAGGCTATGGGCAGTGTTCCTGTCGACAGCCTCAACTCACTAAGCACTGCGCTAAGCCCTCAGCCAACATGTGGTGAATGCAGCACCTCACATGTCCAGCACAGACAAGCTTTCAGAAACTGCAGCCTCAGACAACATCTGATGGCACCTGCATAAGACACCCAATGGGAGAACCATCCAGCTAACCTAGTCAAGCAAGAAAGAACTGTGATCATGAGAAATTATTTAAATCGCTAAGTTTGGGGTGGTTTCCTGTCCATAAATAAGTCGCTGGGAAAATTCATATACTAGACTTTGGCTCTAGGTCTTGATTTATACTCTTCAGTTCCCTGCTCTGAACCTGCTTATTTAAAGTCCACACTGTTGATTCCTGACTAGTTCCACTTCCCTGTCCCGGAGTCCTCCTTCTTCACAGCTGCAGCCACTGGGCACCCATCACAGTTCACCTTCCCCATATTCTGGACCACACTGAAGTCTTAACTTCCTGTCTTCTTGGTTCTCTAGCAACAAATCTTCTGCCAGTAATTCTTAACTTTGACTTCACATTCAAATCACTTGAGAAATATGAAAAAAATATGTATGGTTCCTGGTTCCTACTCTAGAGATTCTCATCTAAGTCTCTGAAACATGGTTTCTTTATCCTGGCACCACTGACATTTGGGGCTGGATAATTTGTTGTGAGAAGTCATCCACTGTACTGGAAGATGCTTGGCAGGACCCCAGCTTCCACCCGCTAGACACCAGGAGCAATTTTAGAGTGTAACAACCAGAATCCTCCACAGATGTTGCCAAATGTCCACTGGGGATGCAAAATCATTCCCCATTGAGAGCCACTGGTCTAGGGTTTAGCCTGAACATAAAGATATCTCAAAACTCAAGTGATTTACTATGCAGGTGAAGTGGAGACATGCTGATGTAGAGCAGCAGCGCTTCTCAAATTTAAGGATGTATGAGAGTACCTTGGGATCTTGTTAAGATGTAGATTATGATTCAGTAAGTGTGGGGTGGTCCCCAAAACCTGCATTTCTAATAAGCTCCCAGGTGATACTGTCATGGTGCTTGGTCACACATCCAATAGCCAAGGAATGGAAGCTGCGATCTGCCTGAGGGCACCTTCACCTGTGGACCCCAATGCCTGACCCTGATTGCCCCCAGAGAAAAGCAGTTATGAGTGATTGTCAAAAGAAGGTATCTGCGTCCTCCACACTGAGCAAGATGCCTGAAAATGCAGTAGCAGTGAAACCACGTCAAGTAAATTGTTCACTTCTTAGGGATCACTGTGCCACAAACTGCATATTGCATTTCACCCGGGCAGAAGCTGCCAGAAGATTAGGGGGAAACTTCCGCATGCTTTGCTGCTTGTTGTTGCCAAGGTGGAAAGCCCAACAATGCCTTGAGCTGCCAGCCTTTTTCAATAATGTGCTTCACGTTGCCAGTCGAGAGAAAGGCTGTGTGGGACCCAGAGATTTCCCCGCTGCTCCAGCCCATCTCCAGCATTTTAAAGTCCACAGCTTTAACATATGTCGTGGGGGTTAAACAAATGAGTCAAGAGAGCAGATTTTTAGTTTGAGGAGGGATTTCCGGAAGTCAATTCTTGCTCCTACAGGACAGAGATCAAGCTACAATGGAGTCAAGACAGACTAGCCTTCTGGAATTTACACAGAACTGCGGAAAGGTTAAATCTCCCTCCACTTGCAACTCAGGAACGCAAAGGGTTTGCACAAAAGTGCTCTGCTTTTGGCATCTGTCCAAGAGAAATGCTATCGTTTCACTCCAGAGGTATTTATTTGCACTAGACGCACTTTAGAAGTGTGTACTCTCTCACCTATAAATTTAGCCAAGGACTTGAAGAGGCTAGAAGCTAAGGATTCTTCCAGGCATATTGTTTGAATCCTACTATCTCCAAAGTAGATAAAAAGCATCTGGTAGTTTGGGGATCCACAATAGACTACAAATTATATCTGTAGATTCTCTGATTGGCTCAGTGTGTGAAATGCAATATTTGTCTGTGTTAAGTCTCGTCACCTAAAAAAGGAAAAAATATAGGAGGGGTAAGTTAATCTTGACTATACAGAGAAATGATTGTTTTTTGTTTCTTTTTTGGAGAAACAATCTCACTTTGTCACCCTAGGTAGAGTGCCGTGGCGTCACACAGCTCACAGCAACCTCCAACTCTTGCGCTTGTGATTCTCTTGCCTCAGCCTCCCAGGTAGCTGGGACTACAGGCGCCCGCGACAATGCCCAGCTAATTCATTTCAGAGAGTCCTTTGAGTGCAAAAACTGCAGGAGACATTTCTCCTCTTCTACTTTTCTTTATGTCCATATGGAACAACTCTAAAGAAACTTTAAACATATGAACACTGGTTAATTCTGAACAGATTTTCTACTCTGAAACCCATACTATTTCCTTACTATGGGGAAAAAGATTGACAGTGATCAATTCCCATTTACCTCTTTTTCTGAAAACTCTATATACAGTCAGACTCTTTAACTGGCCCCTGGCTGGCCCCTGAATAGTGAGGGTCCTCTCACTATTCCTCATCTGGGGGTGATAAATCACGCAGGGACATTGAGCGACGCCTGGAGACGTTGTTGTTTGTTACCACTAGGGTGTTGCTACAGGTATTTTATGGATAGAGTCTAGGGATGCTGCTAGATGCCCTACAAAGAATTATCTGACCCCAAATGTCAGGGATGTTGAGAAACCTGGTCTTAGATTTTCAGAAGTTTGAAAGAAATCCTCAACAAGCCTACTGGAGGCTGCAGGCTTCATATTAGAATTCTATTCTGACATAGAAGTCAGAAAAAGAGGAAGAACAAGAAGCAAGTATAAGTAATTTCTTTACTTCTTCTCAAGGATAGAGAGCTCATTCTGTTTTCTCTGCTACACCAGAGGATAACAGTGACTGAGCCATAGTAGGTGCTTCATAAATATTTGTTGAAGGAATGAATAAATCCCATCCCTCATTAAACCCCACCCCAGTTTCATGATGTCCCTGTGGAAGAAAGGAAGGAAAGGAGACGTCTTTGCTGTAAGATTAGCTCTCCTGTGGCCAGCGGTCAGGTACAGCACAGTGCCTCTCAACTTGAACGTGTATGTGAATCATCCGTTAATCATTTTTAACTAAAGTCATCTTGTTAAAAATGCAGATTCTGATTCACTGGGTCCAGGATGAGGCCTGAGCACCTGCATTTTCTACAGGCCTCCAAATGAAGCTTCTACAGTCCAGGTCACACGTGGAGCGGTAAGAACACTAGACTGTGCCTAGGCTTGAAGCAGGACACTTCCCAACTTTCTCAGCTTCCATGTCCCACTGTAGAATGAGGGAAGATGATAACATCTCTGCTCTGTCCACCTCAAAAACTGATTGTAGTAACTTGAAAAATAATTTAAATTATGTCTTGACATGATCTGAAAACTTTGTAAGGGATTTCAGAAATTGTAAGCTAAACTCTTCAATTTTTAAGAGAGGAAACAGAGACCCAGAGACGGTGGTAACTTGTCCGAGGTCACTCCAGCGCTTGGCTATAGAGCCTGAACCCAGCCCCTCACCTGGACGGCCGGTCCAGCCTTCTCTCACCATCTCTGTTCTGGCCGCACATGCCAAGCATTGTGGTTTGTTTATCTGAGCTGGCTGTGGTTTATTTATCTGTGCTTATTTATTTCCCTGATAGTGGTGTTACATAATTCCTCGACTAAAAATGAGTCCCTAACACTTCACCAAGTCCACCTGCCACTTCATTCGTGTCTGATTGCCACATCCAGTGAGACCAGCCAGCTGCTGCCACATTTCTGAGATCTGTCCCTATCCTGACAGGCCGCTGCTCGATCATGTATCACAATGCCTTTATACTACATTTTGCTCCCCTGGATGTGTGAGAGAAGCACAAACTGAATTAACCACAGGCAAACAGAGCAGGAACCAAACTGGGATGGAAGCCTCAGATTTTGGTTCCCCATGCCCACTCCAAAGCACTTCATAGAGAACACAGCCCTTCACTATTTACCAAACCCTCATTAGTCCAACAGTCTGTTGTCCTGATGCTAAAGACTGGCCAGTCAATACCGATTTATGTGAAGGGAAATTATATTTAAAGAGAAACATTCTATAATTTATAGATTTGTTTTAGGAATCCTCAAAATAATCTTGAGTCTGCTTTTCCAGCCAATAGGTAACACCGTTCTGAGAACTTAAGTTGTGTTCCCGTCCTGTGCTTGCTACTGCCCTTTGAAGCGGCCCTCTGAAGCTCGTGGATTTTAAGCGCCATCTAGTGGTAAATCTTCAGATGTTAACAATGCAATGAAATTTAACCTGAGGATAACTGGGGGTACCTGGTCTCCAGAAGATGGGATAATCTCTTTACATGAGAATCACTACATCCTTGTTTGCTGAAAAAGCAACTCACAACAAGGCTATTAAAAGTAGAAAGAGATGTAGTTACCACGTGTGCAAAGGGAATGCCACTGGGGGTCCAGAAATTTATATATCCTCATTTTAGAAGAGAAGAGGAAATGATTCTGTGTAGGGGCAATAAATGGTTGTTAGGGAGGATGAGTGGGGACTTGGGAGAATAAATGGATGGGGGGAAACAGACTGACTTGTAAATCATTCTCTGTGGGAAACGAATTAACCTGATGACAGCTATTATATTTAAAATGATTTGGGCCAGCTCTGGTTGAATTCTTTTTTGTTTTCTTTTAAACGTCCAAATGGAGAAGAGAGATTCTGTTTTGTTTTATTTCACTTTATTGCCTGGCCTAAAGTACGGTGTTATTATTCTAGCTCACTGCAACCTCAACCTCCTGGACTTAAAGGACCCTCAGCCTCCTGAGTAACTAAGACTATAAGTGGACAACACCACATCCAGCTGGTTTTTCTATTTTTTGTAAAGACCCAATCTTGTTATGTTTCTCAGACTGGTCTCAAACTCCAGACCTCAAATAATTCTCCTGCCTGGGCCTCCCAAACCGCTGGATTACATGCATGAGCCACCGTGCCTGGCCCTCTGGTTGCTGTCTTAATCTTCTTTTCTGTAATAGATTGAGATGGGATGGGGGTAGATTGTTCTTTTTGATGAGTCTAGTTTTTTAATGAAGAAAAAGTGAAAACCCCCTCCAAGGCCTGGTGATCTCTAAGAGCGTTTAATTCAAAATACTCTTTATGCCAAGGAATCACATTTTGCTGTAAAATTTCCAGGGCTCCTTCAATATCTACCAAATTATTACCAATATTAAAAAAATGTTTAATACTTTTTTTTCAAACAACCCTACACATCAGTATGAGAATCCTTTCTTAAAACTCATAACTTCTCAGAGCAAAAGCATTTGAGACAGATGCAGTGGCTCACGCCTGTAATCCTAGCAGTCTGGGAGGCTAAGGCAGGTGGATTGCTTAAGCTTGGGAGTTCAAGACCAGCCTGAGCAAAAGCAACACCCCATCTCTACTAAAATAGAAAAACTAGCCAGGTGTTGTGTCAGGTTCCTGTAGTCCCAGCTACTCAGGAGGCTGACGGTTGAGAATCACTTGAGCCCAAGAATTTGAGGTTGTTGTGAGCTATGATGCCAGGGCACTGTGCCCAGGCTGACTGAGTGAGACTCTGTTTTTAAAAAAGTAAAAAAAAGCATTTGAAAGATCCTTCTGATTACAGTTTTTCTGTTACATGTTAGAGATGAATTGGAGCATTCTACTTAATTGTTTTATTTGAAAGACAGGTTTTTAAAAAATAAAGTTGCTTAGCTCTTGTGAGTGCGTTTCATCAATCTTTTCTATTTGCTTTGATAATTCTACCTACTTCTTCTATTATGGCAAGGAGCAATGACTCAGGATTTCATTCTACAAAGAGACAAAAAGTCTTTATTTGTATCCTCTTCCTTAGGGAGGAGGGAGATTGGAAAGACTGGTTGCCCCCTCTTCCTCCACCCACATAAGCCTTCAGAATCAGCATCTTCCTAGCTATGAAACCTCTCAAGGCACCACCTGCACACGGGTGAATCTGGCTGAATGGCAATATAATTTTGACTCTTCTATCCATTTTCTGTCCAACAGTAGACGAAGAAGGACAGGTAGAAGTTGAGAAATGTTTCTAGAGACATATTACCAAATCTCTACAGGGTTAGAGTTGCGATTTAGATTTTTAGCTCCAGGTCTGATGCTGCTTCTTCAAGATCAAAAGGAGTTGTAACAAAAACACACTGAACAATCAACAGTGGGCTCCAGTATTTAGAAAAACTATGTACAAATGAACTACAGTCAGAGAGATATTAAAACAGATGCCCTTCTACAGCACAAATGGAGAGCTCAAAAGGAATGTTCATTAAAAATGATAAGATATCCTTGAACAGCCGCTAGCATTATATTTTAGCTTACTACAATTTACTTCATTTTGATTTTCATGACACTCGTTTCTCTTAATGTAACTGTGTTTCCGTTTTGTGATACACAGCAGCAAACTGATTATCAGAATTGTAACCATCAATTAACACGCTCAGCAGGACCAAGACATTTTCTTTGAGGAGAGAGTCTTCTGCCTATCCACCCTTCCCTTTTTAGGGTGTCTCCTTGAGCATTAAGTAGGCCTGATTTAAAGGCTCACCCATTCAACATTACAGCATAAACATGTGGGCTTTCTAACCCTTAAAACTGCAAGTCTCCAGAATTAGCTCAGGAATCCCTCACCAGAGATGCATAAGACAAACACAGAACATCCTCTGGTCTTGCAGAAGTGTTTGTTGTTCTGTCTTCTGCTTTCCTGTATAACATTGTGAAAAATTCTATCCAGACTTTGTAGTCACTTTCATGCTACCTTACATGTAATTCTGTTAAGTGTCTAATATTAAAAATATGTTCTCTCTCTCTCCCTTTATTTTTTGAAACAGAGTCTCATTTTGTTGCACTCGTTAGAGTACGGTGACATCACAGCTCACAGCAACCTCAAACTCTCAGGCTCAAGTGATTCTCTTGCCTCAGCCTCCTGAGTAACTGGGACTGCAGGCACCTTCCACAACACCCAGCTATTTTTAGAGATGAGGTCTCGCTGGTCTCGAACCTGTGAGCTCAGGCAATCCACCCGCCTCGGCCTCCCAGAGTGCTAGGATTACAGGCATGAGCCACCGTGCCTGACCCTCTCTCTTTCATCTTAATAAAAAGGATCTTTTGTTCATGAGACTGTTTTGCTTCTTACGAAACTAATGAGAATACCTATGTCCTAAAAACTAGAGTTTCTCTAGACATGGCTATCTGGAGAACAATAATAGCAAAGGAAACAGTATCATTTTGGAACATTCCACTTGAATTCACTCTATATTATGATTGACAAATTTTAAAAACTACAATCAGGTTTCCCAACTTCTTATTTTCTACGTAACAAGTAGAGGGCTTTCTAAAAATAAGAAAATAAAACATTTTTGAGAAGGGACAATGAAAAGGCTCGGGGGGATGGGAGAAATGCCTAGCCTGCTAGATAAGTCAGTCTGGAGGGGCTGTGGAACATTATGGAAACGCTGTAACTCGGTTAACCAAGTATGTCCTGCATGAAATCTAGTTTTCATATTTGAACATAGGCTGAACGCTGGACACCACAAATATCCCAAGTATTGGTAAAATCAATAGTTAGAGCAGCACTCAGCAATTCTCACCAAAAAAGGGAGAGAATGTGGGTGTCAGGTAACCCAAGTAATCAATGACTGAAAGAAAAGAACAACAGTGCCTGGAGACACAGAAAGGCCAATGAAAGCTACACAAACAATTGCAAAGGGAAAGAAAGAGGAGATTTATACCCTTGCACTGCCTTTGTGTTGGCATCTGTCTTTTCTCCTATGAGAGGGATCCACTTCCACCTCTCAGAAAGCTCACTAAGCTTTCTATTTACTTAAATAAACTTTTTCTTTATTGCTCTAATGCCTGCTTTCTATGGCTTTCTATTCACACTGCTTGCCCGATTCCTGTTTCACTTTTGTTCTCTATTCAGTTTTGCTTTCTATTCAAGCCGAGCCCCTGAGTTGAACTTGCTAGTTCCACCAAATAATAGAACTAGGTGCAGAGAACTAGACCCTGATCCCTAATAGTTTTTAAATATGTCCCAAAAACATTGCTCAAATTGATGACTTCTACTTCAAATTTTAAAAACTAGCAAAAAACTCTCTCATTGCCGAAGTTTACTTTTTTGTCACTGTTTAAGTTCCCTTCAATTAGCGGGAAAAGCTCAACAATTTTTCCCAATTATTAAACAAGCCGTGATCAGGAACCCTGGTGCAAATTATCAATTCTCCTCTTCCCCAAAACTATCAGAGGGGGGAGGTTTCAACACTGAACTCAAAGTAACAGGGCTGGTGGAGAATGACAAAATCGATGTTGCTATGACTTTGAATGTTATGAAGTTGCCAATATTTAGCCATTTTTAATTTAGAAAAAGTGGCAATTTCATATGGTATAAGCTAATAAAACAATTTTTAATTACCAAATCATTGGCAGATAGACCGTGTAAAGCAAATACCCAGAGTCAACACACTACTCACAGAGACTGGACCCATTCACAGGCAGACCAGGAGGCAGCCACGTTGACCACCCTCACTTTCTATGGCTATTACCAAATGACTAGGAGGGGGTCTCAGACACCATCAGAGTCACGAGCAGTCAGTCACGAGCAGAGAGCTTCAGCTATTCCTTGTGATCTCATAGAATAGAAAGAGGTGAATTCCCTCCTACCCTCAGATACAAGACACCCACGCACAGAGGTGTGGAGCCTACAGGAAGAGGAGACGGGCATCTCATGATGAAGTAGCATTGGAAGCAAACTTGCCTGTCCTGTACCTCCTGAGCTAGAGATGAGAACTAGTGAGAGGACGAAATGGGAGTGACAGAAGGACAGCCCGTAGAGTCTCACCCTTTGTCATGGCAAAGGCATTTCATTTCCATGAGGTCAGGTGATTACATAAGCTAGTAGCTGAGCCTGAGCTGCCTCAGGATAGACAAGTGGAATTGAGAAATAATAGGTCAGGTGTGTGTTGGGAAGGAAGGAGGAGATGAGACTGGAGTTGAACTGGCTCGAGTTTTATATTATAAGTGCCCAAAAGGTAGTTAAGAGGCAAGAAAAGAAGATGCAACAGAGCGCGATTAAAAGCAATGATGGAGAAAAAATATTTTCATGCTTGAATGTCACCAAGTTCAGGCTGCTCAATATGCCAGTTACTCTAGTATATGGAAGTGATGAACTAATTGAAATTTCTGGGTCATCTCCATGGCTTCATTTGCTAAAAGTTCTACTTTTACAGTGTAATTGAATTCAGAAACAAGAAATCACCAGTATCAATTGTAATGAAGATGAAGATGAACTTTCATTTGGAAAGAAACTGCATCAAATTAAATTAAATGCAGTTTGCAGTTTTGTTTCAACTCACTCCTGTCACATACAATATCTAAGGAGTAGAAATAGCCCAGTCCAAATAGTATTACCAACAGAACTTTTTAAAATGCATTTGGTTTATTTGATAGGTAGGGTACGCAGAGAAAAATAGAGGTTCTTGTATTCAAAAAACATATAACTTGGGCATGGTGGTATATGCCTATCTTAGCTACGTGGGAGTGAGGATACTTGAGCCCCAGAGTCTGAATACAGCTTGGCAATAATAGTGAGGCTCTCATCTCTAAAAAAGAAAAAAATTATATACACATATTTGGTTAAATGATATTTTTCACTTTTCATTTGTCTCAGAAATTATGATTATGATTCACAGATCACAATGAAACATCTGCTCTTACACAGCTACTTTTCAGAATTTGATTTCATAAACTTTTAGAAGTTGAAGCCAGACGTAAAAAGGCTATTTGACACAGTGCTTTTCCAAGGTTATAAAAGATGTTAACTACTTTCCAAATCTTCACCATAGCCCAGCCCCATCACAAGGTAAAAATAAAATGGACATATTTACTTATTATGAGAGACATGTCTTTGGTTAGAATCATTAAACCCAAATATTATTCTCTCTAGATCATTAATTTGAAAATTTTCTTATGAATGTTAATAATCTACCTAGCTTCCTTTGAGACATTGTAACTGTATTAGTTATTTTACTTTCTTTGCCTTGGGTATTTGGGCTCTCAGTGTTTAATCTCTGGAAATTTACGAAGCTGTTCTAAAGAGATGGCCACAGTGGTTTAACTTACATGTTAAATAGCAACTACATCATGGTTAATTCCTCATCAGTCCCCAGAACTTTTTGAACTTCAAATTGCCATATTTCTATCAATTTTCTTAAGACAAATCTCTGTTCTCTAGACACTTGAGGCAAGTATGTTTCTTCAATCCAATTTTAAAGTTCAAATGTCGCACATTCATAACCATCTGCTCCTACAAAACTTCAATGAATATTTCAAACATTAACAAGTTTTTTCTCTCCTATAGCTAGAAGCAATGTCTACGTGTCCTTTCCCTGAAAAACAGGTAAGGCTACTTTTATTTATCAATATATAAGTAAAGGATAGGTGATATAGCATGGACTTGACAAACTATACTGTTTATGGAATAAAATTTATTCATTCCCTCAAGGTTATCATTGTATTTCATAATTTACTCAAACTCAATTTCACTATCAAGTAGTATAAAACATTTATTATGACTACCCTTTCAGTACAAATAACCCTCCAATGGTGTTATTGCACAGTACAAACCCAACACTTTGAATTCTTGACAGGACTCTGCCTAGAAATGGCATAGACTGTGTGCTGAATTTGCCATTCATTATGCAAGCCTCAAATTAATAAGATGGTGTTTTCTATGAATGATTGCTAATTATAGTCTTCCACTAATCTAATTCAAATTGGCTTCTCCTATAGTAAGTACAAAATAGCTGCATTTAACTCTCCATGACTAACAAAGTGAGGTCCGATATCTCTTCGATAAACCAGAGCTGAGGATATTAGACTGCACATGTGAGCATACCTTACTGGCCTGAGGTTGCAGGTCACAGAACAGAGGACCGTGTTCAGGGTAAATTTAAAAGCCAAGTAGGGAGTCTGTCTAAGGCAGGCATCCTCAAACTTTTTAAACAGGGGGTCAATTCACTATCCTTCAGACTGTTGGAGGGCTGGACTATAGTTTAAAAAAAAAAACTATGAACAAATTCTTATGCACACTGCACATATCTTATTTTGAAGTAAAAAACAAAATGAGAATAAATACAATTCACACCAATGCATGTGGTCCGTGGGCCATAGTTTGAGGACCCCTGAGGTATCACTAAGAAAAGGCTGAACAGAGTGTTAGGATCCAGAACAAGGCAATAAGGACAACAAACAAGAATAGAATAAGAAAGTATTTGGAGGATTGTCGGAGGCATGGCCTCGATAAATCTCCCAGGCACTGGCTAGCATAAACACGCAACCATGGCCATGACTGAATTATTGTACACAGATATGATTCAATAAAAAAAATAATAATAAATTAAAAAAAAAAAGAAGTATGGAGGTGTTGCAAAAATATGTAGACATTCTTTTTTTGATGATGAGGTTCAAAAATTCAAGGTAAGTCTTGACCTAGATTTCACTAAAATCTTTGGCATAACTTATCTTTTGGGGAAAGCATCCCTGCAGTTATGGCCTAAATTGTGTCCCCGAATGTTGAAGCCATAAGCTGGGTCCAGTGTGGCTGCTGTCATAGATAAACTCCAAAATATCAATGGCTTAACACAGGAGATTTAGGTTCCCCCCTCACATGTTGTCCACTCATTTTTTCAGTAGGCAGCCTTGCATATAGCAATTCAGAGACCCAGGTTTCTTTCATCGGGTGTCCCTGTCATACCGTAGAACCTCAGAGTTTCTTGTTTTCAGCCAATGGACAGGAACAGAGAGAGAAAAGCCAAGTCCACTTCCTAAGCCCCTCAGCACAGAAATGATCCCCACTTCTGCACACATCCCATTGGTGAAAACTGGTCACATGTCCCCATTCAGATACAAGAGGAACTGCATCCGCCACCTCCCCAAAACAACTAGAACCCATGAAAGGAGAACACAAATGGTGGTGGGGACTTGGCCATCTCTGCCACTGCCTCTCTCTGACAAAAAAGACTGAAGAAGAAGAAATCCGAAGGATAGTGAGAATCCTGATCATCTGAAGAGTTGTAAGAGGGTGTGCCCAGTCAGAAGGAACTGGATATGGAAAAGTTAGCCGGGGAACAAGAAGACGCTGCCATATGCAGAGTTCAGAAAGAAGAGAGTGAAGCGTAGCAGGCAAAGAGAAAGAAACGTGGTGAAGTTGGAGCAGTGGGATGGAAACAGGTCTATGAACTATTGCCGGCCACCCTGAGGAATTCGGATACTTTTATTGTTAAGTTATCAAGACATCATATTGTGTTAACAGTTTAAGACTCTTGTCCAATTTAATTATGGAAAATATTTATCTAGAAGTCATGAGAAGTTTGGCAAGATGTAAGAGATGAAGTGCAGAGATCAGAAATGAAACTCTTCTATTTTCTAAGCCAATGGCCAGTGTGAATTAAGTAAGTGTAGCAACTGGGAATGAAAAGAGGAGAACTTGGCAAGCCCAAGAAGCAGTGGGTCATTTTCTTGTCCAAATGTGCACGTCTTGCTCCTCAGATGGGAGGCACATGGCATGTGAGAAGCTGCTGGAAATTTTGCTTTGGCAATAGTCAGACATCCCCAGAAGTCTGGGCTTCAGGTGTCCAGAAGGGAAGGCCCCAGTGTGTCGCAAGAAGGGGCACATGAAGGATGGAAGAGACACTAACAGACCAGGGCTCACAGTTAGAGAGAAATTCTACATGTGAGTTTAGAAGGCTAATATTGATAAACAGGAATGGAGAAAGAAATATTTACTCCTTTTATAAACACAAGCAAAACACATTAAGTTTCCAGAGCAGCCATACTAAGTGCTTATTCATCAGACTTACGCAGTAGAATGCCCTTCCCTTCATCTAAACTTTTAGAATACTGCTGTGGATGAGAATTCAAAATGTCTTTTAGTTAAAGAATATGTAGCTTTTATTTGATCTGAGACTTGGGTTTTGAAAAAATGAGAATGTTAAGGCTCCTTTAACATATCAAATTACCACACGATAATCTGAGTATCAAAGGGTCTGAAAACAGAAGGTGAACATAATTCCAAAATTTAAGGGATCAGTGGAAATTGCTAACTTCACAGAATTCAGTGTGTAGGACTCCCAAGTTACCTGGAGGATTGTCTACAAGCTTAGCTGCTTCTGATGCCTTTTTTGAGAGAAGAAATCAGCCCCTCCAGCCTCCTTTGGAAACCCATAGATAAGGATTCTGTAGTGCTCCAATACATTTCTGGTGTGTGTTAAACAAGCTAGGATTCTACATGCTGTGTGCATGGCGCTTTGCAACAACACAGAAGATTCATTTATGCCTTCAGGGTCTAAGACATAGGTGGTTTATTAAAAGTCCTGCTTATTTGACACAGAGCTAGTGGGAATGGTGTGAAAGTGGAGGAGATAGCAGGGCTTTACCCAAGGCAGGCAGCTCATTGTCTGGCATAAACATAGAAGCTCTTCCACTCACAGCATTAAGTACAATTAAAATAAAAACACATAAAATTACAGTAATAAGGAAAGAAAAATAATCATAATTTAGGAAAAACCCCAACTCACTGAAAAATGAGGCTTGTTAAGCCCTTTGTGAAAATTCTGGGTGATTCTACTAGACTCTTCACTTACATCGTATTAATGATATGAGCACTGAATGAAATTCTTTGGCAATTTTTATTAGAGCTTTTGAAGAGGATCAAAGTCATCAGTGTATGGGAATGGGCAGACTGATTAAAAAGAATGTTTAATTGGTTTTTTACCCAGCTTCTTGGCTATGAGGACCTCAGTCATTTTGCAAGAACCTTTGTTGGGCTTTTTGGGGAACAGACTGACTTGCCAAGTACAATTAACAACTGCGAAGGTTGTAAAACATAGACATCCCTCTCTGCAGGTTCCAAACTCTAAGCATAAAGAAAAGATATTTTAAAAATAAAAGAAAAAAGAAACCTCTTTGGCTTCAATTGCAGAGGCAGTGCTATGTGTTAGAACTGTGACCCAGGAATCAAACATCCAGACTATCATTTCACTACTGCCACCATTGAGCAGGCACGACGGCTCCCCAGGGTGTTTAACCCTGCATAACCACACCACGCACTTGCACAAAATGAAGGAGCTGGAATAAATGACCTTGAAGTTGACTCATTTCCTTTTTAACACAGAGCCTCTCAGAAACACGAATGGGTTGGGAATCTTCACAATGAGTGGGTAAAGACAAGGGACGGTTTAAGGAGGTTATTGAAGACACTGGCAGATTTGGCGGTTCCCTGTGCGTCTCACTGATGGAAAAGCCACATGCCCTCATCTGAGTTGCAATGATGCTGAGATTCTGCCTGCAGATTTAAGCTTGCTACATAGTCAGATCTCCAGCCAACCTTAATGTGTACAGTAATGTGTACACATCAATGCTGACAGCCGTGACTATACTTCGGAAACCCTCATATGGAGCCAAAAGGAAAACTATGGCTGTAAAGTCAAGTTCACTTTTTGAGTAAACCAATTTTTTTTGTTTTGTTTTTTGAGACAAAGTCTCTCTGTCGCTCAGGCTAGAGTGCCATGGCCTCAGCCTAGCTCGCAGCAACCTCAGACTCCTGGGGTCCAGCTATACTCCTGCCTCAGCCTCCTGAGTAGCTGAGACCCCAGACATGCACTACCAGGCCTGCCTAACTTTTAGTAAAGACAGGGTCTCACTCTTGTTCAGGCTGGTCTTGAACCCCTGACCTTAAGTGATGTTCTGACCTAAGCCTCCCAGAGTTCTAGGATTACAGGTGAGAGCCACCATATCCAGCTCAAATATGATTTTAAATGGAATAAAACGCCAAATTTTATTGTCTCCTTAAGAACACTTGCACTTTACCTTATGGAGAAAAATAAAGTTAGAAACCTTAGTTTTAGAGAACTCACTCTCACCCAATCATCTCAAAGAACAAAAATCTCTCCCATGGTCTCCTGGTATTTCTGTGTTGACTTTAAAGCTTGTATCATCCTTCAAATGATAATAACCCAAATGTGGTACAGCAGAAGAAAACGCATAACCATTTTAAACAGTCGTTTTTGTCTGTTTTTACTAAGGAGCATTTACAGAATTAGTAGCACCCTGGCACAGAGCTTTACAAATTTCAGTCAAGAAATTTCAATTGCCTTTACAGTTTTTGATAAAAACTAATTTGACGATCAGCTGGATACCATCAACACACAAGATGCTCCGTACACAGAACATAATGATAAGCCAGGGAAGAATGTTACTAAGCATTTCAGAACCTTTTAGGGTAGAATATAATTTTTCAGTAGATAGTGGGGACTAGAGAATACATATCATGTAGAATAAGGTTATGCTACAAGATGTTCCTAGTTTATCTGCATTTCCAAAAGAGGCCGTTTTTAATCTACTGCTTTTTAAATATCTCAAATGCCTTCCTTTGAATGCAGAAGCCATGGCAACTAACATTTATTAAGCACTTTCCTCTTTGGAGTAATGTTCTAAATATCTCATTTTTTCAAAAAATGGTTATTGAGCATTTAACTACTAGGTATAGGGTGGCAAAATCCTACTCTACCTAAACACTTGTGGACCCTACACGCTAAAAGAGGAGGCAGAAATTAATAAACAAAGTCACACAATATTATGTGAACAACCTGAAAAAAACATGTTTCAAGATATTCTGAGATATATCTGAAAGAGAAAGAAAGGAAATACCCCCTAAGAAAATGTTATTTGAGTTGAGACCTAAAGGTTTCAGTTGTCAGAAGGAAGAGCATTGTGGAGTAAGGACTATCCCTACCCCTCTCTAACAAAAGGGTAAACTGATACTTAAAGAGATTAACTTTGCCTAAGGTAATGTAGTAACTGACAGCTTCGGGATCAAATACAGGCATAATGTAAGAGCTCCGAGAATGAAGGAGTCTGTGGAACTAACAGGACATTCATCCTCAGTGATCACACTGGCGAGTCCGTCACATCTTACGCTTCAGATGGAATGCCTCTCCTCTGAATGTGACAGGGGATAAAAAACTTCCCATGTCATGTACAGGATCTTACAATGCCTGGGAAAATCATTATTGCCATTATTATTATTTGGCTCCCTCAGAAGCTGCAAAGTTGGAGCACTGCCAATAACCAGAGATACGAGGTTCACTGAGCCAGAAGAATCGTACCATAAATCCTGATGCCATTTTGAGAACAGTAAAACGCAAACAACCCATAACATTATAGAGCAAGAAGATGAACAAATATCACCTTCCCCCTGAATATGAGAACAAAGCGTATTAGATAAATAAAAGGCTGACCATCTAATACAAAGGGCAAAGAGAACTACTGATGGAAACAGTGAAGCCCATGCCTTCCTCTTTGCTGACTGGGTAAATGAGGTTACATAGTAGGGATGGGGTTCAGGACATGCTACCCCAAGATATAGCACCTTGGCATGTTGCATATTTTAAGCTGAAGGAATCTGAGAAACAGTATGTGTGGGAAAGACACTCTGACCTTCCCTTGCTCTTCCCTGCCCCTGAAGCAGGTCGTAAGGCTCTCTCCTTACACCTGCGGAAAGTAACATCCTTATCTCCAAGGTGAGGAACGCCAAAAGGAATCTCAACAGTTTCTGCTGTCGTTTGTGGCTTATTGTGCTCAACTCATACTCATTTTTTCTCCCCATTCATCATATTTTTCTACAACTCTTTGTAGCCCGAATTTCATTCTGCTGAGTCCTTGGTCTTAGAGATTTGAGGAATGAATTCACGGACCACACACACATAAGCAAAGGACAGATTTCACTGCTAGCTAGATAGGTGAGTGAGAGAGGGGAACAGAATCCCTGGCAGCAGAGGGAGCACCCGAATGGGCAGCCCATTTGGGCCTTATGTCTAGGAGTATATGCTGCTTTTCCTTTGCTGAGGGAAGAGGGCCCAGGGGAGGTGGAACGTATGTCTGGAATACGTCACAGCCCTTTGGCGGCAGAGGCCTGCAGGCTGAAGTTAATTTTAAAACTGCCATGTTGGTCCTTTCAGTCCTGACTCCAGATGAACTCTTCTCTGCTCCAGGAGGGGTGGTAGGGTGTGTCCCCTGCTCAGGGAGAGGCAGCCCAGAGGAGATACTGGTCAGGGCACTTTTATATGACCTGGTTTGTGTGCAGAGAATGTGGACTGCAAAGGGCCTGTTTGTGCCTACAGATGGGGTCTGTGATGAGGCGGATTTCCAAGCAGGCTTTTATAGCAGGTTTCTTGTTTCCTCGTGAAGGCTCCAATGCCATGAAAAACTTATATTAAATCAATCTATATGCTTTTTCTTGTCAATCTGTCATTTTTTACAGGACCCTGGCCAATGAATCCAAGATGAGTATAGAGATAATATGTTTTTTCCTCCCGTATATTAGTTACCTGCAGAGCAGTCAGAGGCTTTGAATCAGCCTCCACTCCTGAACAGTGTCCATTTCTACTATTTTTTCCTAACTAGAACATGAAAAGTTAATCAGCTGTTAGCACAAGGGACTCTCCAAAGTCATACAGCCAAGTTCATATCTGAGAATGAAATTTGGGAATGTTAATAAGACTGGACCTGGGCCAGGTGCTAAAAGATAATTTTCAAAAAAAAAAAGTAAAATCCTGACTCTTATACAAATGTAAAACTAACACTTTAAATATATTTTTTTAAGTCATTGCTTAGTGAGGGAACCAGTAAATAAGAAATCTAGTGCAAGGAAGAGGCCATAGAATAGACACAGGTACGAATATTGAAACGAATTGTTAATGGAAGCAAGATTTCCCTCCTCCCCAGGGGACAGGGGAATCAGATGAAGTTCCACTGCGGAGGACAGAGTTGTATGTGTAGACACAAGAATTATTTTGCTTTGCTCTCAGTTATCTACAACTTCTAGAGTCGAAAACTGTGCAAAAACAATGAAGGCTAGAATTAGAGAACCCTGGAGATGCGCTCTACAAAATGCGTGGCTTCCCAGGGAAGCACAAATCCTTCCTCACACAGATGAAGTAGCCACCACGAGGCAGAGCTGTCATGGTAGCCAGATCACTGCAAAATGTAAAGACAAACATTTAAAATAGCAGGCATAATTGTCCCTGTTGAAAATAAGGAGATTCCCCTACCCTCCTTTTTCTTAGAGCATTTACTTTGGAAAACTTAAAATTGTAAGTACTTTCTCATCTCTTCGAAACGCATACAAATTCTTTTGAAAGTGAGATAGGACTTTTGTCAGCTTTATGAACCAGGAATGTCTTTCTCAGGAACCTGGATGCCATCTTTTGGAAATGCAAACATCAGGGGAGAGAGCACTTTTATTTCTATGGGAGGGTAGGAACCTACCTTCACTGGGACTGGGAGATTTCCTCCAAGCTGAAAAACCACTCCCCCCTTTTTCTACAATTTGTTTTTAATTAACAAATCCTAATTGTATTATACTAATGGAGAACAATGCAATGTGTTGATATATGAATACAATGTGGAATGATTAAATCAAGCTAATTAACATAGTCCTTGCCTCCTATAACATTTTCTGTAATGATATATATGAAATTTGCTCTTAGTTATTGTGAAATACATAGGACATTATTATTGATCATAGTCAACTGCTGTGCATTAAATCTCAAAACTTATCCTCCTGGATCGGTGCCTGTAACTCAGCGGCTAGGGCGCCAGCCACGTACACCGGAGCTGGCTGGTTCAGATCCAGCCCAGCCTGCCTAACAACAAGGACAACTGCAACCAAAAAAATAACCAGGCGTTGTGGCAGGCACCTCCCAGCTACTTAGGAGGCTGAGGCAAGAGAATCACTTAAGCCCAAGCCCAAGAGTTTGAGGTTGCTGTGAGCTATGATGCCACGGCACTGTACCGAGGGTGACATAGTGAGACTCTGTCTCAAAAAAAAAAAAAGAAACAAAAAAACTTATCCTCCTGTCTAGCCGAATCTTTGCACCCTTTAATCAGCAAGTCCCCATTGCCTCACTCCTCACCCCACCCTCAGCCTCAGTAACCTTCATTCTACTCTTTCTATGAATTCAACATTTTTAATTCCATGTATAAGTGAGATCTTGCAGGATTTGGTTTTCTGTGTCTGGCTTATTTCATTTAGCATAATGTCCTCCAGGTTTGTTCATGTTGCCCCAGATGACAGAACTTCATTCTTCTTGAAGGCTGAATAGTATTCCACTGTGTGCATACATCACGTTTTATTTGTCCATTCCTCTGTTGAGGGACACTTACGTTGATTTCATCTCTTGGTTACTGTGAATAGTGCTGCGATGAACTTGGGAGTGCAGGTCTCCCTCTGGCATGTTGATTTTAATTCCTTTGGATACATTCCAGGAAGTGGATTGCTGGATCATATGGTACTTCTATTTTTAGTTTTTTGAAGAATTTTTTCAAAACTACCTCTTGTCGTAAAGATATGAGAGGTTTGTTTTTCCACTGGATAGAGGCAGTAAGCTAACACAGATGGTCAATCCCATTATCAAGGAAAATTGGGATGAACTATGTGTGACAATGGTGCTGTCAAGTCCTCTTACTTGAGGATGAGTTATTGCTTATCTTGAGAACACCTTATGTAATGGGTATAATGTATCCCATAATGTATCTTCTTGGCTATATAAATAGGTAAGATTTTTTTCAGTTTTTGCAGTTTCTTAGCAGATTGCCTGTGATGCATATCAACCACATTCAGGTTTAATGTTTGTTAAATAATAAAAGCTTTCTTTCTCTTCTACCTTTGCAGAAAGGATTTCTACGTTGGGGGAAACTTTTGTTTTTAATTATATTTTGCCAACAATCAATCTACCCAGGTGTACCACAAATCCCAGAAGCACCCAGCCACATCAAAAACCCTGTGAACCAAACTACCTGTTCTGCTGGTAATTGCCTCCTTGTCTCTAGATGCCAGAGGAACTCCTTCTGCAAAAACTAAAAGACGGTTGAGAAAATTGCATGCATTCTAAGCACACAGTAAACCCTAGGTAGTATGTGTGGATTGATGTATGCAATCAGAGGTCTAAAAAAACAAGGGAAATACCCATAGCAAAGATAGCATCCCTTGATCACTGTCACTGAGCATCAAAATTTGGCTCTCCAAATATCACCAACACAGTCTGCTAATAGACAACTTGATTGTTTAGTACAGTTAAGGGAAAAAACACTTAGCGACGCTTTGGCAGTGTCTGAGAAAGTGGAAGGTAAAGTCAAAATCAATGAGAATTGGAACTTTGATCTAAGGCAAGTATTGATAAGGGCTTCAGGGGAGAATTGGGGTGGTCTTGGATAGGACTGAGTAAGAATTACAATACAACAGTCCAGAGTTGGGAGAAAGAGTAAGATGAGGATTTTAAGGAGACGAATTTAAAAACGTTTAGGATATGAACTGTCTCTGGATATTTTCCATTGAAGAATTATTAGGTCTTTTGGGAAGTTTCTACAATGAGAAGTCAAATCATTCGCACAAATAGTAGTGAAGACAGAGGTAACACACACTTTTATTAATGTAGATGGTAAAGCACGGTTTTAATTCTCAATGTCCAGGCTGTGAGGGAGTAGAGGGTTTTGATTTCAGCAGCTCAACCCAAAACTCCGTGTTCAGGAAATGTTCTTTTTACTTTTCTGTAACTCAGCTGATTTTCTATTTTAGGCCATGTAATGCTCTTAATATTCATATTTATTAATATTATCTTGAATGCACACATGAGGTTTCTGGAGCAGAACAGATTATCCACAAACTCCGAGAAATAAAGGAAGATTTATTTCCCCACAGGCCCTGATTATGCTAGAAAATCATCTCAGCCCATTAGGGCCCATCATACCACTTTTCCCAGGGTTGCATCTAGGTTTCAGGGGTTTTAAAATAGAAGCAAGAGGAGGGAGCCAATTCCTGTTCTCCATGTCCTTCCTCCTCCCGTCTGGCCCGTGTTCATTTGCACGGAGTTTAGCCCTGAGGTCTCCCTTCTCCCTCTTACCTGGTTCTCATTGCCCTGCAGCAACTCTCTCACTTCCAGGCTTCGAGCACAGGAATAACAAACTGTACCTTTGTGTTGGGTGTGGTCCTTCTTCTGAGGCTGTCCAACAGTCCCCCTTAAGCCAAAATCAACTCGCGGTCCTCAGCCTCCAGGTCCTTCTGGCTCTGCAGACCTCTCCCAAAGAAGCTTGGAGCAAGGCTCCTCTCTCTAGTAAAATGACCCACACGTCCCTGCTTACACCTTTTTCCCTCTTGCTGTAGTCTCCTAACCCAGGGACTCTGCAGTTGGGGGAAGCCATTCCTGCCTCAAACTCCTAACTCTCAAACAGTCCTTGCACCTCTGCTCCCTGTGCCCTAGTTTCTCAGCCTCAGCACTATTGACAGTCTTGGACACATTATTGATTGTGGTGAAGGCTTATTTTGCAGATCGTAGGAGGGTTAGCAGCATCCTACACATACCCAGCAGACATGCCCATGTTATAACAACTAAAAATGCCAAATGTTCCCTGTGGTGAGAAAACCATCCCCAGGTTAAGAACCATTGCCTTGAAATCTTAGGTTTTGGTGAAATAAAAGCCAGGATAGTCCCTGAGTATTTTTTTCCTGCCTGCCTCATTTCTCCCCTGAGGCACTAGGACCTCCCTGGCCTAATGGGGGCAAGAAAAAGAGAAAGGAAATGTGATGGCAGGAAAACATAGGTTAATATTTCCTATGAGCATGGCTTCTCTTGCCCACTGTATCCCAGTGCTATTTAAGGTCACTTGGGGGCTTATTAAAAATGCAGAATCTCAGGTCCCACCCATATCTACTGAATTAGAAGCTAGGAGTTGGAAGCAGAAACCTGTATTTTAACAAGATCTTTAGGTGATTCTTACATCATGTAGAAATAAATGAAGACCACCCAAATGAGAATAAGCAGAGGCTATTTATTCATAGCAAGGAAGTCAGCCACCATCACTTACCTTTGGCTGAGTTTCAAAGGCAGGCAGAGGGGTGGAAAAGTTTCACTGACATGGGAAGCTGAAAGAAGGCTATTAGAAGTAGGACAGCCTATGGAATTGTTTGGGGAGGATATTTCACTTTCCCTAGTTAGTCCTGCATTGGAAATGGGGTAAAATACAAAAACAAACAGACAAAAAACTAGTGAAGATGGCAGTTGCTGGCCAAATCCTGACTCTGGTGGGCAGAGACTGTGGTTTGGCTTTCTGGATTAGGTGAAGGGTTGGGTTGGGTTAGGCTCTGTAAACATAGATAATCTGGCCATTGTCTAGTTGTATATTCCATCTCTCAGCTGCTAAATCTTGAGAATCATTGCTCTTTTCAAAATGCCTGCATAAGCCAGGTGCTGCACGTTTGAAGAAGGTACCCTCAAGGTGCTGATGGTTATCAGAGAACAATAAAACTCCCTGCCACGCAAATCACACTGAGGCAAAGGGCCATAAAGGAGGCCGAAACAAGATGCCCTGAAAACAGAGAGGAGGAAATAATTCCCGCTGACAGGGAGCTCCCAGATGGTGCAACATGTGTTTTTGAACCTTGAAGGATCAGTGGGATTTCAAAACATAAGGGAGAAATAAGTTAAATGGGCTACTTTTGAAAGAACGAAAAGATTTGTAATCACTGGGAGCATCTGCAAGGATCAAAAATAAAAACTGGTCTTTTAGATTGGAGAGAAGGGATTGGTCATGCAATTCACTTAGCAACCACCTGTTATTCTGTACTGTGTCTGCCTCTTTGTGCTGGAAAAGACACAGGAGCAGAGGCAGGTACAGATTGGTGCATGTTCAGAAGCAGTCAGCCCTTGCTTTCTGGCAGGGAGCATCTTTGCTTCCGGTCAGCCCTCAAAGACTAAAGATGCTCAAATAACAGCACACGCATGTGTAGCAGAAGGGACCCCCAGGGGAGCCCTGAGTCCTAGAAGAGGAGAAAAGCTGAGACTGTCGTATGTGCAGAGTGTGGAGAAGGAAAAAAGAAGGGGTCAGAGTGAGAGTGAAACCAACCAGGGACAAAAAGGGAAATGCAAACATGAACGTTTGAATGAAGAAGGGAGGACCAAAGGAGAAGCTGACATCCCGGAAAGCTCCTTGCCTGCCCAGGAGAAAGAAAAGAGAAAAGTCTCCAAGGTGAAAGAGAAGGGACAATAGGCCGTTCTGCAACACTTGCATCGCCAAGAAGAAAAATGGAAAATGATCAGATGTGGATAAAGCTAGTCCTCAGAACCTGTTCATTGCCCATCCCTGTCCATCCACAGCACAGACGTGGGAGCCCATTGGTCAGTGTTGCCCAGAGAGTCACAGAGCAGGAGACGAGGGAAACGACAGCAGGGAGCATGGGGCCTGGCCACCCGCTTTCTTCCCTGGCAATAAGGACACAGCAGCCTTCTCACCCCGTCTCTTCTCCAGAGCCAACAGTTCCTCCATCTTTCCTCCCTTTCCTTTCAGGGCATTCAACTTTTACCTTTATGACATAAGGAAATCAAGGTTGCTGGGTAGAACAGATCTTCAAGGCTCCCACGTCCTCTCTGGTACATGTTAAAAGAAAGATGCTTTTAGAATACAAACGAAGTCCAAATATGGACATTCCCTTCAACCCACAGCATCTTCCCATAATTCTCTCTCAACAGAAAACTTTCTGATTTCAATTAATTTTCCCAGAAAATATCCTGAAACAAAGAGCCACTGTATGTAGGTCAGGCAGGCACAATTGTCACTGAGAGATCTAGCCTTGGGCTAAAGGGCAAATTAGATGCAGTTAGTATTTCTACTAGAGAAAGCCAAGGAAGAAAATTACCATTCAATGGCAGCCGTATATATGCCAGGCACTGGGATAAGCACCTTTACATAAATTCATACTTAATTTGAATAACAGCCCTTGGAAGCCAGCACTATGGTCCATGACTGACAACTAAAACACTGAGGCTGATTACGTGGTAAATGAACCACCTACATCATCTAAAAGTGGTGGAACTGAGAGCTGAACTCTGCTCCCTTTGTCCTTGTGACAACACTTCTCCACCCATGTAGGAGTTCATCCTTCACAAGGTCAGCCTGAACTCGTGTAGAACCTGGGTCTTTGGAAAGGACTTGTTGCTGGTCATTTATAACTCAGTGGGTTTTCCCTAAGCATATATGTTCTAAAGAACACTGGTACCACGAACTGTGGTTGTATATGCAAATCCATTTAGAAAGCACTAGGCTGACCGAATGTACAAAGATTTTTCTATTGCAGGACTTTTCACATCCTTAACTAAGGTTTTGTATATTGTAAAATAAGAACCTGGTACAGCAGTAGGATGGGGTAAGGCTTTGGAAGGGAGCGTCACCATCCTCCAAAAGGGGAGACTATGAGACAACCTAATGCAGGGGTTAAGTTCTCAGTCTCTGGGTCCAGATTGATCAGTTTCAAATCCCCGATCTATCATGTATGAGATCAGATCTAGGGTCTTGGGCAAGTTATTTCACTTCTCTATGCTTGAAAATTGGAGATAATAAGAGAACTTACCTCTTTCATGGGTATAACACAGATTAAGTGAAGTGGTACCTACAGAGTACTTTAGGAATGAAGTTGTGTGATGGCCATGAAAATGTGCCTCTCAGTTCTGCTGTGGGAAGCGAGGTGTACTAACAGCCCAGCTGCCAGCCCTCTGCATCCACAGTGTGTTTGTGCTGAGACCACATTTTCCCTGGCAGTGCTCAGTGTGGGCACCAGTGCCAGCCTATACTTCCAGGACATGAGCCTCCTTTTACAAGTGGCTTTAGTTCTGCAACTTCCATCCTAACTGGAACTTTCTTAGCACTACCCTGTAATCTGAGATTCTTCCAATCCGATCCACTTGTTTTTCTGCCTGCACCTGATTCTTCTCTTTTATATTTCAGGTATTTCCCTAATAAATCTCTTGGATGTCTAACTTCATTTTAGCATATTCTTTCTGGAAAATCCAAACTACTGTGGCCAAGTATAGTCAGGCAGAGCCTTCAGAGTCAGTTTCTCATGAAGTCTCTTACTCAAAAGCATCTCATGGGACAAATTCCATGCAACACACTTTAGGAAAGGAATGAATATATCTGTCGCCAAGTTTACCTGTATAAAGAGGCATTTTTTGAGCATCTGTTACAAGGAAGCAGAGATGAAAGTAGAAGGATCTTCAAGTTAACTCAAAATCAAATTGCATACCAACTATCCAACTTAGCACATGTGACAGGGCCTATCTGAAACAATAAATAGACTGATACTGGCATTGGGGGACATAAAATCATCTGCGAAACTCTATATCCTCTTCCTGCCATAGAACCCTGTGTACTTGAAATAGCTTCATGAAAGCCCAAATTCCCTAATGAGGAATAAAATGGGGTCGGGGGGATGCATGGATTATATGACACCGGTTCTCAGTTCTACAGTCATTCCTAGAGTCATTCACTCATTTAACAAACAAATAAACAGCTCTCACTAAGTATCCCTAGATGCTGAGGATAAAGTGATGCGTGAGTCGGTTGTGGAAATGACTTCAAGATGTGATAAAAGCTGAAATAAAGAATTCTGCCATAGGAGCATAGAGTCTCCAGAAAGTGCATGACTTTGCCTTAAATTGAGGAGGAGACTTTTAAGAAGATAAGCAGTAAAGGACATTCCAGGCAGGGAGAACATTGTGTGCAGAAGATTGGGAATGTGAAAGAAAAGGCCCAGATTTTGTCAGAAAGCCGATGCTGATCATCACATCTAGGATCAGCGTTCACAGCAGGAGGATACTGTAAGGAGTGAGAGGCAGAAGTCAACACACACACACACACACACACACACACACAAACATACACGAGCTTCCTACAGCACACCAGGATGGAGTACTTCCACCTGCAGAAGACAAAGAGCCACACAGTCCTGCTTGGAGCAGAGCCCCAATCATTAGACACAGGAGCACTGGGAACCTCCTCTAAGTGGGTTGGGCCCAAACTGGTAGCTATTAGGCCCTATCAGTCCATGATATGGACACAATGAGACAGGAGTGAAGCACATGAGACTAGCACAGGAATACATGGGCCTTACTGTTTTGTTCCTGGAAGAAAATAAGCCCATTCCATTGAAAATCATACAATTGCTTTGAACCACCTACATGTGATAAAAATGCCTGTATTTTCTGTCCTGACAACAAAATAAACACTAATAAAATAGGACTTCATAAACACTTGAGATTTCAGAGAGGCCTCTGAATTTTCTCTCTAGCTAGAATCAAGGGAAAATGTATTCAACCAACAAAAATAAAATAAAAAGTTTTAAATGTTAAAAAAAGAATAGTTTCAGGATCCTTATATCATGTGACTATTCTTTGTGCCCTCATTTTACTCTGTGCTCAAATTTTTTTTAATCCCCATTTTAAA
The DNA here is from genome assembly GCA_963574655.1 of Perodicticus potto. Taxonomy (NCBI): domain Eukaryota; kingdom Metazoa; phylum Chordata; class Mammalia; order Primates; family Lorisidae; genus Perodicticus; species Perodicticus potto. The sequence continues at coordinate 4,462 of CAUYRH010107432.1, read as the reverse complement.
AACTCATGCATATTTTATGAATTGAGCCTGAATGTCCCATCATCACAAATGCTTAAGACTCTTTCTGCTCAGAAACTGATCATTAGTGAATTCATTTTGTATTCTAGTGGTTGTCAAAGGCCGTTCCGAAGGTGTTACATTGAGTTTTGACATTAATTGATGAACACTTAAGCTCATCATAACTCTGCTGGGATTCAGAACAGCAGAGATTAGAAAGACGAATTTCAGGAGATGAATCCATTGAAAAGAAATGTAACTTCAGAGCCATTACTGTTGAATGTTTGGAGTTCCGTGATCTCCACTCAGAATGCAGCAGGGGCTCTCTGACTGCAGTCAAGCACAGTGCTGCAGGAGTGGGGGGAAGGGTTGTTCTGCACATATCAGGCAGAACTGGATCAAGTCAGCAATGCGACCTCACAGTCCTATGTCCTGAGCACACATGAGAACTAGGTTTGCCTTATTCTCTTAACGAGTTAAAGATGAGCATCTCCAACAGGAGAAAAAACTTTTTAGGTGGAAATCATAAAGAGTTCTTATTTCTATTACTAGCAAAGGATTTGTAGAAATGGAAAATGTCACTCTTAGGCTAACAGACAGGAATCAGGGCCTTGGAATCCCATCAGCTTTGACAAGAAAGTATTAAATAAAGACATTGAACTAGGAAGAAAATAGAGAAGTTTTCTTTGGCAGCAGTGGGTACTTGCTCAGCGATGCTATTTGAATAACTCATTGGGAGCTCAAGGTTCAAGATAGAGCTTTCTGAAAACAGAAAAAGATGGTGAAATGATGGTTAGATAGGCTGAAAATCAATACATATTTAAAATTCAGAACTTCCATCTCAACTTGGGACCAAACTTTTCTCAAATCACATTTGTCACACTACACAAATAACTCCTTCCCTCATCCTTGAGTCCTTCTAATTTTTCCCCTCATCTAAAGGAGGAGAGAGGTATCATGTCAAAGAGTTTCAGGCCAGACGTGGTGGCTTCCACCTATAATCCCAGCTATTCAGGAGGTTGAGGCAAGAGGATCACTTGAGCTCAGGAGTTTGAGGCTGAATTGAGCCCACGATTGTGTCTCTGTAGTCCACCCTGGGTGACAGAGTGAGACCCCATCCTGTCTCTTAAGAAAAAAAAATCAGTTTCCTTTAGCCATTCCTAACGTTTGAAAAGCATTTTGTACATTAGTCTTTCCGTCCTGTTTCTAGAATCCTTACCCCTAATGATTTTGTTTTTGTACAAAAAAGAAACTAAAACTAAAACAATGAGGCAGCTAAGTAGATGTCTCGTGTTACATTGTAAAATTTAGATACATAGTTGGAATGGAAAGAATTCCATAGTTGGAATGGAATGGAACCACTCTTTTGGTTCACTAGAAAATATGAAGCTAATTGTGTCTATAGAAACATGGTTGGTGTGGAAGGAATTCACCATTCTTTTGGTTCACTAAAAAATATGAAGCTAATTTTGCCTAAGCCTACCCAAGGAAAAATCTGGGAATTTACCTTTTTTGTCATTCCCAGGCTTTTGTTGTTCAGGCTCCCACCACAAATTCCTGGAGAGGATTAAAAATGTCTTAGGCTAATAAACAAGGTTCAGTACAAGGCAGTTCAGACGGATGAGGTGCTGAGCAAATGTTGGCCCACACAATAGCATCAGTCCCATTGAATCACTAGCAGATCATCTGATGCCCTGGCTGTTGTTGGTTAATGGTCTTCACTAGACAGCAATAAGAACACAACTGGGCACCTGGTGGATCCTGCCATTCGCAGTAGCTAATCGCTCCTTCGAAAATTCATCACAGTCTGCAGATCTCAGGTCTTTGGATTTTTCCCCTTTCCCTGCCTATGGCATCTTTTACCAAGTCTGCATAAGGAAACAGTAGAGATTTAAATATTTATTGCTCTGCAGTAAATGATCCATGTCTCGCTGTCTGAATTGAGGGTAATAGGAGCAAGGTCCTCAAAGTACGGTGGAATAATGTGATGATCACAGACGGTATAAAGGCATACCCTTCATCCTCAGTTCAGAGTTCTTCATTTCAAAACATAGAAAACAATTGGCTAACATAAGCCGAAAATTGTTTAAAAGTATAATTCTAAAAGTATAGAATATGTCAATTCACTCAATTTAATTATTCCACATTATATTCATAAATCATAATATCACTTTATACCCCATAAATGTATATAAATATAATTTGTCAATTTATAATAAAATTAAAAAAGAATTTTTAAAGATACTGGATAGCTTATAGAATCATCAAGAGGGCTGGAAAACTAGGTTTAGGAAATTGCCAGTATAACATCCAAAATGATGTTACAGAAATGGTCCTCCGAATACATCATTGTTATTACTGCCACATACTACACATTGTGGCAAATCGACACCACTAACTTTAGAGCCTGAACATTGCCTCTCCCAACACAACCACAACTACTCAGACACGTTCCTACAAATATCACCACCATAAAAGAATATTCCTCCAAGCCCCCTCTTGTATCACCAGACCCCAGTTCAGAGTGTGGGAGATATGTAAAGTGTATCTTGTTAACGGAGCTAAGGCCATGTGTCTCCACCCTGGATGGAAAGGAACCAGGAAAGTCAGAAGCCATTCTTCTCAGCAGGGGACTCCCCCTACCAGTAAGATTCATAAAGTGGGAAATTCACTAATGTAGAAAGGGATTTGGACATGAGTTGCCAAAACACAGTAATAAATGTCTCCTGAATCAATATTTTAAAATACTATCCTGACTCAATCATTTAAAACAATTTACTTGTCTTTTTAACGAAATGATTTATATACTTTGAATTCTGTTGCTTGCTGTTTTCATAGATCTATTACAAAGTGGGTGTATCAGTTAAAATTAGATTCAGCTGCACAGAAGTAACAAAAAAACTAAAAATAACTGGTTTAATATGCTTTTTTTACCCTCACATTTGAGAAGGGCAGATACAGTCCAAGCCTGGAACGGTGACGGAGATACAGGCCCCTTCTGTCTTACATCTTGCTTGCATTTCCAGGGTATCTTCATACTTTAATGTAGCTGCTAAATCTACAAATATTACGTCCACATTCTAGCCAGTAGTATGAAGAAAAAGAAAAAGCATATTCTATCTCTTTAAGGACACTTCTAAAAAGGAATACACACTTCTTAACAGCGGTTTACATCCACTAGGCAGAATTTAGCCACTTAGATATGTGGCCAGTCTAGCTGCAAGAAAAGTTGAAAAAATAGTCTTTATTCTAACAGGCCATTGCCAAGCTGGAAAATTAGGTGTTCTACTACTATGGAGAATGAGGAAAATGGGTGTGGGAGGATGACTACCAATCTTTGATACAATAAAGTACCTATGCAGATGACAGTACAGAATTACAGAGAAGTTAGGTTACCTATCTAAGGTGTGGTAACAGGCAAACTCCAGTCTCCCAAGAACCAGATCCGTTTGGCCTCCCTGATCATTACTGCAAACTTTTGGGCTTATTTCACGAAATTGTCAAGCATCATAATGTACCTCACTGTCTCCAAGGTCCCTTCCCTAATTAAAGGAGCCTATTTTGGCTCTCGAAGCTCAGTAGGACTTGCTATTCTTCTTACTGCTGTTGTAGAGGAATTCTAACATGATCCCCAATCTCTCTGTCCCCTGTTGTACTTGCCCTGCAGAGATCTCTATTCTGAGAGTGAGAGAGATCGATGAATATGACAGAATAGTAACTCTCACGATTGTTGCATTATGTAAGACCTTGTCTTAGCAGAGGAGAGATTCTCCTGCTGGTCTTGACGTGAGCTGCCACATCCCGAGGGCCACATATCAAAGAACTGGGAGTGGCATTTAGTAGCTGAGAACAGCCCCCCAACTGAAAGCTGGTAAGAAAAGGAGAACCTCAAGCTTACAACTGTGAGGAACTGAATTCTACTGACAACTACTAGAGTTTGGAAAAGAACTTGGAGCTCCAAAGTGGAACACAGCCCAGCTGACACCTTGACTGAAGCCTTGTGAGACCTGAATTAGAGAACCCAGCTAAGCCACACCCACGATCCTGACCCCTGGAAAGTATGAGATGATAAGTGGAGAGATTGTTTTAAGCCACAAAGCTATGGTAATTTGTTATGCAACAATAAAAAATTATTACCACCATAGTGCTACTTGGCATTATTAAGAGAAACGAAAAGGAGAGATAGAAGTAGCAACCAGTCCAGTCTTAACCTTGCTGCAGGTGTAAACGTCAGGGTCTCTGTTTCCATGATTGTATTGGCTGCCTAATGGATTAGCAGATGGAAAGAAAAGACATTACTCAGAAATAAAAACAAAGCAGGAGGGATCACGGTACCAGACCTGAGACTCTACTATAAATCAATAGTGATCAAAATAGCATGGTACTGGCACAAAAACAGAGAGGTAGATATTTGGAACAGAATAGAAAACCAAGAGATAAATCCAACTACTTACCGCTATTTGAT
>CAUYRH010107431.1:0-14384 GCA_963574655.1 Perodicticus potto | reverse complement strand
GTGTGACCCAAGACAACTCTTATTCTTCCAATGAAAAAGAAAGAAAGTGGGGGGAAGGTTGTATACCCTGGCTCAAGAGGACCCAGAGGTCAATCCATTTAGCAAGGTGATAAGAAATGCAGGTGAGGGGGCATCACCACTAAGGATCCCAGCCAGTTGTTGTCTTTTTTTTTTTTTTTGGCAGTTTTTGGCCAGGGCTGGGTTTGAACCCATCACCTCCGATATGTGGGGCCAGCGCCCTACACTTTGAGCCACAGGTGCTACCCAGTAGGTGTCTTTTGTAAGCCAGTGCTGGTGGAAGGATGTGTGGTTACAGCAGTGGGTCCCTAACATTAATGGAATGGAGGAAAAACAGGTGAAGTGGCAGTCCTCGACTGTCCAAATCAAGGTGGGTATAATTATGATAATGGACAACAAGGTCAGAATGGTAGCCTGTGAGGTTTCTTTCTTTTTAAATACATGTATTTTATTGTTCTTCATTACATTATTTCCCCCACCCCCCCACCCCTCAGTGGTAAGACATAATTGACTCGTGAATGATGTATACAGGAATCGACTCCTATAACTTTAACAGTAAAAGAAGACAAGATAACAGGAAAGGGGACTTCCTTTGGGGAAGTTGGGGTCAGGGAAGGTGAATTAGAGGGAGGAGTTTTTTTTTTTTCCTTTCTTTTTTTTTTTTAGGTTTTAAATACATGTATTTTATTATTATTCATTACATTATTTCCCCCCTCCACCCCTCCGTGGTAAGACAGAATTGATTTACAGAAAAGAATACAGAAAACACCAAAGCTCCTGGTAGAGGGAGAGATTTCAAGTGGGGAGAGAGATGCTCTCCCCCTTCCTCTCCCGGTCTTTCCCTGTCTCCTCCTTTAGGCCTCTAGCCTCAGGGTATATTTAGGTGTATGGGTTCCTTTAAAGGTGAAAGCACTAAAGTTCAGTGAGGTTAAGTGATTTGTTCAAATTTACCTGCATTACAATAATAATGCATATTATTTAGGGAGAGCTTGAGCACTCCATGTACATTACTGCATTTAATGCTTACAGCCCCCCATGAGGTGACGTCATTCACCCCAGGAACAGGAGGTTCCGAGGAGCAGCAGCTGCCCACGATCACATCGCTCACCTGGGAATAAGGGAGCTGGGGCGAGAGATCAAGAGTCCCACTCAGAGCCCAATCTGATTTGAAATTTTCCAAATTTCAAATTTCTGTCTTTTCCAATATGTGAGGGAAGATTTATGTTCAAAAGCCTTGTTTGAAATGGGAAGAATCATCTGACTGAGAAGGCTGAAATGTTTACTGGGCACAGAAAGGTGGACTAGAAGAAATCCTAGAGGTGGGATAGGTGAGGCTGTGACAGATGCAGCAAGGGGGCAGATGGTGTTGTAGAAGACTCAGGGTGGGTCCTCGGGGGGCCAGGCACACAGCCTCTGCTGCCCCAGAACCTACTGAGTGCCGACGAGTGCTCACTAAATAGTTGAATAATTGGAAGAATAAATGGGTTGAAATTCATGAACAAGATAAGGAAACTATAAAAACATTTCAGAAACGATTTAATAAAACAATTAGTAAGGTAATTATTTTCAGTGGCTCCTCTATACCTGGGAAATTATGGTTATCCCCTACATGCCAAGTGCTTGGTTAAAGACTCCCCAAACATTATCTCTTTTTCTTAGGTCACCGTCTCATCTCAGTAGTCTACAAACATGAAATGAATTTATTATTTTTTTTAAATTTCTGCTTCCAACAGGACTATATTGACCATTTATTCCAATTTCTTAATATTTTGAACACAAGCTATATTTGGGTGTCACTCCTTGTTATGTAAAGGTCTGTTTTCGTTTCAAACTCCAAGCTCGGACTCAGTTTCAAGCTCACTTTGTCCTCTTCCTCCTGTGGAAAGGTGCCTGGCCAAGCCCTGAGTTGCCTCCTCACCTCCTCCTCAAGGGCTAGCCCTTTTGGTGGCCGTGAGGGCACTGAGATGTGATCTTCTGCGACAGTTGTGGGATGGTGGCCAACGTCCCCGGGCCTTATGGTGGCTTGGTCTGGTTCCGGCTGTTCCTGGTGCAATGGCACAGCCCCCTCTGCGCAGTTTCCCCGAGGCTGGGACAGGGCAGTGCCACTCCTTCTCCTTGACCTCCATGACCCAGGGCCCTTGGGGGGTGAGGAGCACGCTCCTGTCTGCCCTTCCAGTATGTCTCCATTCCCAGCCTCTCCTCCACATGGGTATATTCAGCCACTCTACAACTCCTGCGTTCTCCTCTCAGCCATGGGTTCCTTCCAGTGGAGCCGCAGAACTTCGGGGATCATTATTCTCGGGCCCCATGGCCACGGGAACTGGACACATCGATGAACTCCTCCACCTTCTTCCCGGGTTTAGAAACCAGTGGCCCTTCTTATCCTGTGGAGTCAGGCTCTCCAGGAAACTTTCCTCCTTCAGAAATCTCCAGAAAGAAGAGGCTCTACATCTCAAATCTTGCGGGTACAAATGGAAGGTGTTCCCAAGAACTTCTTCTGCTTAGCTCCTGTGACAATGCCAGGTGGGCGGGATGGGCAGGTTTCACATTTCAGCAAGAATTCATCATGGCGATGAGATGCCAGGCTCCCCATATCTGTGAGTGACTCTCCTAGGTGGTCACTGCTGCCTTTGGCTTTGGGGGAAGGACACCCCTCTACCCTTCCTGTCCCTAACCACTGAGTGCCCACCAGGCTACAGACCTGGCCCCCCTCCCCCTGCTCCCTGTGTGGATACTGAGGGTGATGGTGAGATACAATGCTGGTTAGTGGCTGAATCTTTCTAAACCAGTGTTGCCTCCCCTTAGAAAGCCGGGGGTCAGGGGAGACAGGGTGGTAAATGATCCCAGTTATTAGAGGTACATTTGTTCTCTTCAGCAAGCCTTTATTGGCAATAATTTTATGCAATCAAATGAACCCATTTTAAGTGTACACATAAGTGCGTATTTGGAAATTTATAAGAAAGATTAAGTAGCCACTACCCCGCTCAAGATATGAAACATTTCTGTCACCCTCAAAATTTCCCTTATATCTGATCCCAATCTTTCTCTTTAGTTGTTTTTTTCTATGGTCTCTGGTTGCCCCTACTGAGACACTGGATGTGCTTTAGTGTTTGCAACAAACTTGTGATATTAGTAGGTAATGTTTTCAAATTTTTCAGAAAGTGAAAATGAAACTCACACCAAATTACTGCCCCAAGGAAGGAGAGGAAGACTCAGATTCACTGAGAGAATCTGAGAGAAGGTTTAACCTGGGGAAAGACTCGGATCAAGAGACTGTTGCAAGGGGCCCGTGAGATATTCAAATCTGGGCTTCTGGGAGAGGCAGGCAGGGGCCCAATCACTCAGGTCCTCACAGGCCACGCTACCCACATTTTTCAGTTCTGGAAATTAAGAAAACCACCTAGAGTTAGAGATCCATTTTTGTTTTTCTATGCCAAAATGATATAGACAGAGAAAAGTCTTCTGTGTGTGAGAGAGAGAGAAAGAGAGAGAGAGAGAGCGGGAGAGAGAGAGGACTTGGAGGGTGAGGGTAGGAGGGAAAAATAGAGAGAAAATGAAAATGACACAACATACGGGTGCTCTTGGCAAATACCCCCCATGCAAAAACATCTCCTATTGGCCTCTCAGCTGCCTAAGATTGTTTTGCTGTTGGTGAATTTAGCCCATGCACACATTAATGTGGTAAAGACAAAAAGGATGCAGAACCAGGAATCAAAAAACTGAATTCCCACCTTGATTCTGTCGCAAAAAGCTACTAATTCTATCCAAGTTGTCTCTCTTCCCTGTTTCTCATAAGCCTCACTGGTTAAAATGCAAATATAACATAATAGTAGTTGTTGCAGTGGCGTAAAAGCTCTTGAGAAAGTCAGGTCTGGGTTTTCTGGGCTGGAACTTGATTCTACTCTTTGAATCCATCTTCTTTTAGTTCAGAAAAAGGCCCAGTACTGCTGACTTATCATTTAAATAAAGAGCAAACATGTCTTAAAATGTAGGGGTGATCTCCAGAAGGAATCCTCCTTTTCCCTAAAGGACACTCATTTCATCCCTTGTCAAAACAAAGAGGGAAAGGAAAAGAAAATTAATTACCAGGGAGATAGGCTGAAAAAAATTTCTTTTTTAGTGTAAAACCATGGAGCGGGAGCTAGGTGACCCTCCATCTCTAGCATTTAGTAAGAATAGAATATTCATAGCATGTAAGAAAAGCATCAAAAAGATAAAAGTGAATATCTGCACACTCACCCCCCCACCCCCAGTGTAAGAAAGAGATGATCACCTTCTCCCTGCCAATCTCTCGTCCTCCCCAGAGTTACCCGCCATGATGAATACTGGGTCTCTCTCAAGGCTTTTTAAAAACCTCATGTGTAATATCCTTTAACTTGTTACAAGTGGACTGGACTCATGCTGAGCGTGTTACTCTGACACCTGTGTGGTGAAGCTTTACATCTGTGAGGTTCACCTAGATGAGTGCACGTTCTCTCATGGCAGATATTTTCCATCCTGGGTACTGTTGCATTCTGTGTACACACCGCAGTTTGGTGCCTAACCTCTGTTGGTGAAAATTTGTTTTCCATTTTTTTCTGCTTTAAAAAAAGTGATGCCTAGGCCTGTGGCTCAAAGGAGTAGGGCGCCGGCCCCATGTGCTGGAGGTGGTGGGTTCAAACCCAGCCCCGGGCAAAAACTGCAAAAAAAAAAAAAAAGTGATGCCTTGAACATTCTTTCCCATGTCTTCTGATGCTTTTGAGGACTTTTTCTAGGTTTTGGTCCCAGGCTTCAGTGTCTGACACACTTGACTTTACTAGACAATAATATCAGATAATGTTCCGAGGTGGTGATGCCAAGTTAAACATGTGCTAGCGGCATAGAAGGGTTTCCACAGCTCCTCAAGCCTACCCTTTGGGTATTCTCAGGCTTCTTAGCATTTTCCAAATTGGTGGGTATGAAATGGTACTTCCTGTGGTTTCACTGATAAGGATGAAAATGTTTTCCTGTTTAGTTACCATTTGTTTCCTCCCATTACCACTGGGCGATCTGATGCAAGAACTTCAGGAATTCCTTGTATCTTTTGTGAATAGTAATCCTTCATTGGTGACATTTTGCAGATAGTTCAGTTTTTAGGTGCTTTTTTCATTTCCTTTATGTTGTCTTTTCATGAACAGAAAAGATATTCTGTTCATTAAGGAACGAAGTTCTTAACTTTAATATAATTGAACGTATCCATGTTCCTTTACGGTTTGTATGTATTACAGGAAATCCTTCCCTACCCTGCAGTGGTAAATATATCCTCCTCTGTGTCACTCTAAAGTTTAATATTTTGGCTTTTACCTTTGTGCTCTAAATAATTCAGAACTGATTCGGTTAGGTGGGGATTCGGGTTGTTCTTTTACGTGAGGATAATTGACCGTCCCGGCACCACTCGCTGCCCAGTCTCTGCTCCCCCCACAGATTTGCAGTGATTGCTCTGTTAAAGGGAAGGAAGACCTGGACGCTCACGGCTGCTTCTGGGCCCTCTCCATCAACCTGTTTGCGTCTCCCTTAGCCAGTGCCACCCTCTCTTCAATTTTACACCTTTATAATAATTAACCTATGATAGGGCAATTACTCCCTATCTCATATTCTCCTTCTTCTATAGGACTTTTTGGAACTTGTTGGTCTTTTGTTTTTCCATTCACATTTCACAATCATCTTATGTCGCATATCACTTCTGAACACCACTTGTCAGGGCCCAGGACTGGCCAGGTCTCGGGCCCTTCTTAACTAGGTTCCGGACGTGGACTGCTAAGTTACCTTACTCACAAACAAATTCTCTTAGGTGCCTGAGGGCTATCTACTTTAGCAGGAGAGAGAGTGTCTTAGAGAGAATAAAGCAGTCTTCTTACAAAGATAGATCTTAGTCTTTAGTAGAGCTTAGTGATCTTCAGCAGAGAGATGCTGTGCTGGCATTCTGCAGGCAGGAGGGGAGACAGTGTCAGAGTAAGCAGGTCCGTGATAGAATGCGCATGCTCCTTGACTGCCTTCTCCTTCAGCCTAATATAAGGCTGATCCCGTGCTTCTCAACACCACAGGTGTCGAGACTGCCAATTCACCACTGCTCTCATCTCGCGAGCTCTCCTGCTTGTTAGGAGCGCTAAATCCCTCTCCATGTCCTTTCCACCCAGGTGTTCCATTATTGAGCAATACAGGTATTTCTTATAACTCTCACTCCTCCTAGCCATAGGCTATACGGGCTGCACCAATCTTGTCATCTTGGCCTATGAAAATCTTATTGAGATTTTAACTGGAATTGCATTCAATCTCCATAAATCCACTGAGGAGAATTGGCATCTTTGCCATAGTGAGTCTTCTTTATCTAGTTGGTTAGCTCTTCTTCTATAAGGTTTGTAATTTTTCTTACTATAACATAGCAATATCGTTCATTAGATTTATTTCCAAGTTTTTTTTATATTTTTGATTGCCAGTAAGTTTTTATGTATTTTCATCTGCATGGCTGTCTATAAAACCCAATTGATTTTTTTTTTTGCAGTTTTTGGCCAGGGCTGGGTTCAAACCCTCCACCTCCGGCATATGGGGCTGGTGCCCTACTCCTTTGAGCCACAGGTGCTGTCCAAACCCACTTGATTTTTATACTAGTTTTTTATCCACAAAGACTACTATTTTTTTTTACTAATTGTAAAAATATATTGTGTGTCTCTAGTTTCCTTTTTTTTTTTAATGCAGCCATTCGTAAGTGATACCATGGCAATTTTGTTATTTACTTTCCAATCTTTTACATGCTATCTGTTTATTTTGTGATATGTGCATATCAACTGTGACACCCCTCCCCCATCACATTAAACACCAACAGTGGTAATGAGAGTCCTTATCCGGATCGCGCTCTTTCTGACCCTGTGGGGAACTTTTCATGTTTTACCATTAAGTATTATGTTTGCTGCTAGTTTCTTTGCTATCGCACTGTGTCGGTGTGAGGCAGTTCTCTTCCCAAGTTTGTGTATTTTGGTTCATGAATATATAAATCTAACACGATTGTTTTCTGCATCTGTAGAAATGATCATGTGTGTTCTCCTGTCACAAGCTACTGTGAGAACTCACATTCTGTCACTGGCGCTGCGGACGCTGGCGAGCTGTCTCACCACCCACTCTCTTCGTCCTAGGCACACGGGTAAGCTGCCATGTCCTGCCTCTCTTGAAGTAGGTGGCCCATGAGACTGAGTTCAGGCCAAAGCACTGCCAGAGGTTCTTGCCAATTCCAGGTGTAGGAGACCCGGGGAGCCCGACGACCTCTGGGCAGGATGTTTTGCAGCTTGGGGGAGGACCCTCGGGCAACTCATCCATAGGTGTTAAAGCTTCAACATCCTTTGGGGTCCCAGGGAGAGAGCCCAAGCCCGTGGCAATCCTTAGGCATACAGTCATTTCTAAAACTCCCCTCACCTGTTGTGCACCGTCTCAATAACTAGCTACTGCGGAGTTTGCTGGGGGCTACCCTGCACTTAAGGTTAGCCTGCCTCTTGCAGGCTTGTACTTCTATCCGAGTCACTCCTGGTTCCTTTGTGAAGAGACAGCAACAGGAGGTAAGGGATCGCGACACCAGGTCTGGCCTGTAACTGTCTCCCACGTGCCATCCCCCCTCCTGGCCTTTCCACAGCTTGATGTGCTTGAGTGGAAGCCGCTTACTAAAGACAGCAGAGCCGGAAGGTGACAGGCACCTGGCTGGCTCAGTCCTTCTAGAGTTAAGTACCCATTTTGGACTTTTCACAAGCAAAAAGTAAACTTCTATCATGTGAGTAAGTGTACAGGTTAGAAATTATTATAACAGCTAGTTGACCCTATCCAATAAATAGGAAAAATTAGGCTTAGTCTTAACACATTATCTTTTTTAACACTGTTTAGTTTGTCAGTATCTTACTTAGGATTTCCTGGAAGTAATTGCACACATCAGACTAGCCCATAATTTTCTTTTTTTCATATTGTCATTGTCAGTTCAATCTCAAGATCATGCTAGCCTCATAAACCAAGTTAGGGAGTGTTTCCTCTTTTCTGGGCTCCAGACTAGTTTGCATATGTTTCTAATTATTTTTCCTTTTAATGTGTGGTAGAAAATTTTCAGCCTGCTTTGTCTGTGTAGGAAGATTTAAAAAAAAATAGCTTTTAATGGTTATAAACTCAAGTTTTATATTTCCCTTAAATAAGTTTGGAAAATTATATTTTTTTCCAGACATGTTTTAATCTAAGTTTGCGAATTTTTGACACAAAGTTCTTCACGTTTTTATGTTTTTAATCTCTATAAGATCTGTGGCTTGACTCCTGACCAAGCGTCTCCCCTCTTTTTTATTAATCCATCTTGCTGATGATTTGTCAATGTTTTCTTTGTAGACCCTCTCTTAATTTCTGTTCTAATCTTTAGTATTTTCTTTGTGTTTATTCTGGTTTTCTTTTTCTAATTCTTAATTTTGATGTTTAGTTCATTAATTTTCTGCCATGTTACTTTAGAATAAATAATTTTTCTTTTCTTTCATTTTCTTTCTTTCTTATTTCTTTTTTTGGAGGCAGAGTCTCATATCCGTGCTCAGGTTGGAGCACAGTCCTTCAATCACAGCTCACTGCAGCTTCAAATTCCAGACCACAGGCCATCTTCCTATCTCCTACCTCAGCCTCCCAAGGACTACAGGCTTGTGTTCCTTGCCCCTGGGTATGTTTTTGTTTTTTTTTTTTTTAATTTGGTAGAGACAGGTCTTACTATGTTGCTCAGGCTGGTTTCAAACTCCTAGCCTCAACCAATCCTCCACCTTGGCCTCCCAAAGTACTGTGAGTACAGGCTTGAGCCACCAAATCTGAGCTTAACGGATAAATGCAGTGCTGCAAATTGTTCCCCAAATCACCTTGTCTACATCTCATTAGTTCTGAAAAATAATGCTTTCCTTATTGCTTCATTCTAAAGTTTTTTGAAGTTACTTCTTTCTTTTTTAGCCTATACATTACTTAATTTCTAAATGTATGGGTTTTTCCCTAATAATCTGTTTAACTTCTTACTTTATTGTTTGGTGGTCCAAGAACTAAGTCTGTGACATATCAACCCCTCAATATTTCTTGTCAGTAGCAGAATTGGGAAGGTTTTCTTGTCCACAATTCACAATAGAGTGTAAAAGTCCTCTCATAGAAATGTTGAAACTGAAACACAGAAATGTTGAAAGGTTACCAGTGAGTGTAACCTTTAAAGAAACAGATTCAGAGAGATTGAGCAGCTAATTTAAGCTATTATTGGTAGTCAGTAGAAGGACCAGGACACTGAAAATGGTTTCTCAACTTCCTACGAGTGTTCCTTCTACTAGGCTTGCTACCTCCAGAGCAATCTAAAATATTACTGTAAAGTTGAAATACCTAGACATATCTGTTTAATATTTCCAAACAAAAGGTCGATTATATCGATAACATGATTTTTCAGTTCACAAAGGGATATATGTATTTTAATGAGCCTGTGAAGTTTACACGTATGATATGTACATATATAAAAGCTTATGTGTATATGAGAAGCTCACACATATGATTGTATATCTATTACATGCATGCACAGGGACATATCCATTAATACACTAAACTTTTAATCAGACTCTTAGATACCAGCATGAAGTCGGTAGCTCCTGAGCATGATCAGATGAATTGTGCTGGGAAAGTTCTGTGTGATGCTGGATGTTTCTCCTGATCCCTTTACCAGTGTCTTTTCTCCTCTAACTATATCCTATAACCTATGTCACTGAGTGTGTCTCCAGCAGCCCCTGAGACCGTTTCTTCCAGCTGTGAATGGTTTCATTCACTCAGCAGTTACGCACTAGGACACCATCAGGAGAGATTCAGAGTGAGAGAGCCGATGAGAAGAGAGGACATCCATTTATTGAGCACATGTTGCATTTAAGGCATTCTGCCATAAATATTTATCCTTTTAACCCCCCATGGCAGCTCCTCTATGGGCTGTGTAGTATGAGCTCAATTTTAAAATGAGGACTCTGAGATTCTGTTTGTTAATAAGTAGAAGTACTCCAGGAGTTCTCATTCCATGGGGGAATGTATTCTACCTTCTCAGTTGGACAAAACCAAAACTAATACAAAGTAGCTGAATACCATGAAGTTAGCAAAATAGTGGGAAAAGAGTGAAAAGAAAGGATGGGGCCTTATGTACAAAGGTCTTGAATGCAAGGCTGAAAAGTTTGATTTTTACTGTGTAAAAAAATAGTCACAGATAGAATTTATTGCATGTCCACACTGTGCTAATCTCTTTAAAAACGTGATCTCATTTTTATACTTACATCTGCCCTATGAAATTTTTATTATTATTTCCATTTTACAGGTGAGGAAACAAGCACTCATAGAGGTTAAAGGACCTGTCAACTACTCAAGGATAAATTTAGGATTTGAACTGAGGTCTATATGATTTCAAAGACCATGCTTTAACAGGAGGTAAAATTTACATAAAGTTAAATAGACAAATCTGAAGTGTAAAAGTGTATGAGTTCTGATAAGTGTATACAAGTTTGGACAATGAAGTTTGCAAACTCATCCTGGAGAAAGTGCTACATCCTTCATTGCTGAATATTACTGTGGTCACATTCAAAGTCCTCTCCTGGACTGTGGTGATATTCAGCAGTAAGATATGTAACCCTTTTTCCTGGATGAGCTCATGCATGTCATTTTTCCACCTTGTAGACTCATATAATCAACTCTCCAAATACACCAGAGCATTTTCTATCACCTTATACTCCTTCCAATCTTTACCTGCTACAGGCTATGATTTTTATTACCATAAATAGGTTCGGTCAGTTCTGGAACTTCATATAAATAGAATCATACAACATATGCCCTTTCATGTTGGCCTTTTAAACTTCAGCATGGCTTTGAGGTCCAGCCGTGTTTTGTATGGATAAATTTTTTTCCATTGCTGACTAGCATTTCATTGTGAGAATATACCATGGTTTATTGATCGCTTCTCCCATTGATGAACATTTAAGTTGTTTCTAGTTTGGGGCTAATTATAACATTGGCATGAACAATCTTGTATAAGTTTTTCTGTGAACATATGTTTTTATTTCTTTTGAGCAAATAACTCTAGGATGGAATTATTGGTCAAAGAGTGGAGCACATTTGTAAGAAACTGCTATTTTTTAAAGCAGTTGAACTCTTTTACACTCCCGACAGCAACATGAGAGTTCTAATTGCTTCACATCCTTGCTAACATTTGGTGTTGTCAGTCTTTCTAATTTTAGTCATTTTAGTGGGTGTGAAGTGGCATCTCATCATGCTTTTATTTCTGTCACCCTCATGATCCATGATAGTGTGCACCTTTTCTTCTGCTCATTACACATTCACATAGAATTTTTTGTTGTTGTTAAGTATTGAAGAATTTTGCCCATTTTTCCTGGGTTATTCTAATTGAATTGTAGGTTTTGTTTATATTTTCTGGTTTCCAATTCTTTGTCACCTATATGTAAAGCAAATGATATTAACCAGTCTGTAGCTTATATCTTAATTTTCATAATGATATATTTGGGTGAACAGAAGGTTTAATTTTAATGAAGTCCAATTTTTTTTTTGAGCGCGTATATTTTTGGACCATTTTTTTCTTTTTTTTGAGACAGAGTCTCACTCTGTTGCCCGGGATGGGAGCTGTGCCCAACAGTGCCATGGTGTCACAGCTCACAGCAACCTCAAACTCTTGGGCTTAAGAGATCCTCTTGCCTCAGCCTCCTGAACAGCTGGAACTATAGGTACCAACCACAATGCCCAGCTATTTTTAGTTTAAGCTTTGCTCAGGCTGGTCTCCAAGAGCTCAGGAGATCTTCGGCCTCCTAGAGTGCTGGGGTAACAGTATGAGCCACCAGGCTGACCTGGGAATATATAGTTTTGAATCTTGCCTAATCTTTACCTTCCCTGCAATCCGGGATATTTTCTTAGATTTCTTTTGGACATTTGATAGTGTTAGCTCTTATGCTTTAATTTGTGACTTACTAAGAATCAACTTTCATGTGTGATGTAAAGTAGTAGTAGAGGCTTATTGTCTGTTATTTTCCATGAGTTTATCCAGCTGTTCTAGCATTATTTGTTAAAAAGACTTCCCTTTACCCATTGAATTAGTTGCAAATTTGAAGTCAACTGACCACATATGTTTGGATCTATTTTAGCATTCTTAATTCTATCTTATTCATGTATTTCTCTTGCTACACAGTTTCCAAACTAGCTTGATTGTACAGCACTATAGTTTGTCTTGGATTCTGGCGATTTGAATCCCAAAATTTGTCACTTGTTTTCTGTTATCTTGGCTGTTCAGGTCCATCACACGTATATATAAATTTTGTAATCTACTTTAAATTTTTATTGGAATTGCATTGAGTCTGTAGATCAATTTTGAGAGAACTGACATCTTATTATTAAATCTTCTGGTTTGCAAACATGATATATCCTTGCACATATTTAGGCTCCCATTAATTTCTATCAACAATGATTTATAAGTTTTAGGTTTTAAGTGTCTTTTTTTTCTTTTTACATTTTAAGGTTATGACACTCTAATTTGAATTATTTACCAGTTTAATTTAATTTTGTATTAAATCATAACTGTGTACATTAGTGCATTTATGGGGTACAATGGGCTGATTTGGTATACCATGTGGAAAGCTTACATCAAACTTGTGAATAAAACCATCACCTCACTCACTTATTTGTTGTGGTAAGACATTTATACTCTACTCATAATAGTTCGAAATGTGCCATTACATTAAGCACATTAGGTGAAATCCCACCAAATACCCTCACTTGTCCTGACCTCCCCCAGCCCCTCCCATCTCTCTCCTCTTCCCACCTTCTTTCTGGACTATAGTTTTGTTTTATAATTCATATGAATGTGTAGGTGATTATATATTGGTTTCATAATAGTATTGAGTACATTGGGTATTTTTTTCTTCCATTCTTGAGATATCTGGAAGAATATGTTCCTGCTCCATCCAGATAAAAGATAGTATTCCATGTTATACATATACCACAATTTGCCAATCCATTCACGGGTTGATGAGCATTTGAGCTTCTTCCATGATTTGCCAATTATGAATTGGGCTACAATAAACATTCTGGTACAAATGTCTTTGTTATTGTTTTTATTTTTGATTATCTGGGCATATACCTAATAGAGGAATTGCAGGTATACTCTTAGTTCCTTGAGTATTATCCAAACTTTTTTTCCAAAAAGGCCATATTAGTTTGCATTCCCACCAGCAGTGTAGAAGTGTTCCCTTCTCTCCGCATCCATGCCAACATCTGAGTTTTGGGATTTTTGTGATGTGGGCTAATCTTACTGGAGTTAGATGATATTTGAAAGTGGTTTTGATTTGCATTTCTCTGATGATTAAGGATGATGAGACTTTTTTCATGTTTGTAGGCCATGTTCCAGTCATCTTCAGAGAAGTTTCTGTTCAAGTCTCTTTCCCACAAAGAAATGGGGTTATTTGGTCTTTTCTTATTGATTAGTTTAAATTCTCACTGGATTCTAGCAATTAGCCCTTTGTCAGAAACATAACCTGCAAATAGTTATTTTTTAACCTCCCATTCCGCTTCCTTTACTTACTGTGCTCTTGGCTGTGCAGAAGATTTTTAGTTTGATCAGATCCTAGTAATATATTTTTAGTGCTGCTTCAATGGCCAGGGCGTGGTCCTCCTCATAAAAAATTCTCCCAAGCCAATTTCTTCAAGCATTTTCCCTACACTCTCTTCTAGTACTTTTATAGTTTTATGTTTTAAGTTTAAATCTTTTATCCAGTGAGAATCAATTTTTGTTAATGGTGAAGGGTGAGGATCCACTTTCAATCTTCTACAGGTTGCCAGCCAGTTCACCCAGCACCACTTGTTAAATAGGGAACCTTTCCCCCAATGAATGTTTTTGATAGTTTATTAAAGATCAAATGATAATAAGTGGCTGGGTTCATCTCTTGGTTCTCTTTTGTGCTTCATGTATCTACCTGTTTTTGTGACAGTACCATGATGTTTTGATCACTATAGATTTATAGTATAGCCTTAAGTCTGGGAACATGATACCTCCTGATTTGTTTTTATTTCTGAGTAATGTATTGGCTATTTGAGGTTTTTTCTGATTCCATATAAAACAAAGCACTATTTTTTCAAGCTGTTTAAAGTATAACAGGTGCTTTAATAGGGATTGCATTAAATCTGTAGATTGCTTTGGGTATTATGGACATTTTTACAGTTTTACATTTTATTCCTCCCAACCATGAGCATGGTATGTTTCTCCATTTGTTAATATCTTCTGCTATTTTGTTTCCCAGAGTTTCATAATTCTCATCATAAAGATCTCTCACGTCCTTTGTTAGGTAAATTCC
>CAUYRH010107427.1:0-35363 GCA_963574655.1 Perodicticus potto | reverse complement strand
GTGTCATCACCCCTCAAGAGCCCCAGGTTTGCTTATAGTGGAGCACCAGGAGATAAAATTTCTTTTGGACACTGGTGCAACCTTTTCTGTACTTCTCTCTAACCCTGGTCTTTTTTCTCCCAAATCCATAACTATACAGGGTGTGTCTGGAAAGCTGGTTACCAAATTTTTGTCTCAGTCTTTAAGCTGCAATTGGGATGACTTGCTGTTCTCTCATGCCTCCCTAATCATGCCTGAAAGTCCTGCTCCCCTTTGGGGAGGGACATACTAACTAGAACAGGAACTTTTCCCTCCTGGAGATCTAGTCCTGATCAAAACTCTCCCCTCTAAATTCACCTTCCCTAACCCCTACTTGGGAAGTCCCCTGACCTGTTATCTTGTCTTTTTCTACAGCTGTTAAAGTTATAGGAGTCAATTCCTGCATACATCAGTCAGGAGTAAAATCCTGGAACCCTCCATCTTCTACGGAGGCAGACAATGAAGACCGCCAACCACAGACCGCCTACACTTAAATGTCATCAAGCCACATGCAATAAAGATGGTTCCAGTCCATGAACCCCTGGATCACTCTCCCTCTGGAGAAACCCTACCTGCCCCCTTCTATCATTGCCTGATTCAGCAGGAAGCAGTTAGATCGAGTCTTTGCCCTTTTTCCCTAACAGCAGTTAGAGTTTCTACTCAGAGAGGGAGAATTGATGCAGGACATCTGGCACCCTAGCCAGCTCAGCGGAGCTGGTGGACCTGCCGCCTCCTCCTTGGCGGCGGCAGCCAGCTGAAGAACCAGCAGGCTGGACAACAGGCAAGGAGGGGGACCTCCAACCCCCACCAGAGGTTCCAATAGCCAAAAAGGCTGGACAACTGCCGAGGAGACACCTATGCCTTGGTGTCTCCTTCACTTTATACTTAGGACTAAATGTGGAACCCCCATTTGCTATGCCTAGGTCAATTTCATGTGAATTTCCTAGGCCTCAATTCCATGAATGGACTGTGCCCATTCATTGATACATTCATTCACTTTGCCCCAGCGAAAGGGACTGTGTTCGTTCATTGATACATTCATTCACTTTGCCCCCGGTGGAAGGGACTGTGTTCATTCATTTCCTGGCCAAGGAATCCATACACCTATATATAACCCCAGGCTAAAAGCCTAAAGGGGGAGACAGGGAAAGACCGGGAGAGAAACAGAGAGAGCTTTTCTCTCCCCACTTGAGTTCTCTCTCTCTACCAGGAGCTTTAGTGTTCTCTGTATTCCTTTCTGTAAATAAATGCTGTCTTACCACTGGAAAAAAACAAAAACAAAAAAAAGAAAGAAAATGCCATGAAGGCTATGTTAAACAGTTTGATGAAAACATTTCAGATTGCATATGAAACCAGCACATTGTACCCCTTGATTGCACTAATGTATGCAGCTGTGATTTAATAAAAAAAGAAAAGAAAGGGAGAATTGTATTGTATGTGCATTATACCTCAATAAAGCTGTTATTAAAAAAAATCTAAATTCTGGGTAGAAGTGATAACTTCTGTTCTGGTAAAAATAATTACTGCCAATTTACACAGAAAGTTCATAACTATATTAAACATAAAGGGATTATAATTTGATATTTGCTTTGTTTTGCAAAGTCAATATTTCACTAATAAAACCATCATCAGAGAATTTTCTGCTCATATACCACCATATAATTTTTATAGTTTCATATAAAGAACATGGCAACCTAACCTGGGGTATCCTCTCTTATAACTCCTAAAACTTGCAGGTGCTCAAGATGAAAATACTAAATAGGAGGCTTGGCGCCTGTGGCTTAATGGGCTAAGGCGCCAGCCCCGTACACCTGAGCTGGCAGGTTCGAATCCAGCCCAGGCCCGCCAAACAACAATGACGGCTGCAACCAAAAAAAAATGGCCGGCGTTGTGGCTGGCCGCCTGTAGTCCCAGCTACTTGGGAGGTGAAGGCAGGAGACTCGCTTGAGCCCAGGAATTGGAGGTTGCTGTGAGCTGTGATGCCATGGCACTCTATCCTGGGTGACAGCTTGAGGTTCTGTCTCAAAAAAAAAAAAAAGAAAAAAGAAAAGAAAATACTAAATAGGAAAGGTCATTTAACTTCATAGTTTAGATGCCTGGGAGATAGTTCTATCCAATAGAGAGTTCTGTTCCTCATTTCTTATTGTGGTAATTTCCTCCCCTGACTCTTATTTCTTCGGATCATTTCTGAATCTCTCCCTTAACACTTACTTACGTATGCTCTTGGTTTAAGAATTACTGTCCAATGGGATTATTCTGTATAAATACCCTTGCAACAGGTCATCATGATTAAGGGTGGGAATAATATGTCTTAAATGTCAAAATGGTGTCTGATTTCAGTATAACTTAACATTTTATAACCTAATCATTGCTTCTGGGCAGATTCCTGTTCTAATAACTTTTGCCAATCATGACTGCATAAATAACCAATTACTTCATTATTCACCTTTAACGATAAAATAAAAAATAACAAGGAGCCAGAGATAGCCCAAAGAAGAGGAGGTGGTTCCCAGGAAAAGGACAGTTTATTAAGCTTAGAGAATACATTAATAAGAAGAGCTTGTTGAATATTAGGCATCTTAAAAAAAAAATAATAACAACAACACTATGAATGGTAGTCTAAATAAGCTAATAGGTTTTCAAAGTCAATCTATGTTAGCCCAGAATGGTTTTACACTTCCACACATTTTGTCAGCAAGCTCCAAGAGACAGAAATGATTTGTGGTGGTCCCAGGAGTCTCTGCCAGCTATTATGTATATAAAAAGAATTTTTTATTCTAGCTGTTACCATAGGCAGTAATTTTTATAGTATGTGAATGTATTAGCCTGGTCACAGAATATGAATTTTACTCAGGAAAAATCAAGCACAATTATACAGCCTAGGAGTTAAATGTCAGCATTTGAGACAAATTATAGGCAAATTCATTTAAACACATGCTATGTGGTGGAATATAAAAACAAGTAGTCCTATCTTTATCAATTTTTTATGTCTTTCTTGATAAAACAGATTTCAAAATGCTCCCCTTTTTCTTCCTCCCTAGCACAATGAGATTTCAATCCTCCACCAGGACAGAGGGATTTAATGTGGGTAAAGTGTTCTCTTCATTGATTTGGGGGGTACAATGAAAGAGAATACCTATTTAACTCAACTCTGGCCACCTAACAGAAAAGATTAAAATAGATGTAGAAAACCAAACCTGAGGGAAGGTTTATACCAAACCATCACATGAACACAACATTCTGGGATCTGCCCAACCCCCATTTACACACTGAGAGAAATAGCAGTTGTCATAACCTCTTTAAACCAAGAAGTCGTCAGAGGATAACATAAATATCAATTAGTATGAAGCAAAATCACATCAAAACCTAAACACTGAATTAATTAGATGAAATGGCTATAGGAAATGGTAATCTGTAATGCTTTAAGTCTTCACCCTAAAATTCATTATATACCAAAATAAAATTAAAGATCAAATGAACAAGGAAATGAATGAAATAATAAAAACTCCGTGTGAGATAAAAGTCAGAGGTGAAAGGAGGAAGGACTAGAAGGCAGCCAAAGTAGAAAGAGATTATCTTAAGCTAGAAGAATTCCTCTGGCCTGGTAGAGTCCACCCTTAACATCCCTCCTCACCCTTATCTCGGATAGCTGGGAGGCTTCTATCTGGCACTTTGTAATCCTGATCTAATACAGAAGCAAATGAAGGGAGGCCTCTATGAGAAAAATAAAGGTGAATCATTAAACTTAAAAAAATCCGCCTTTCTTAAAATCAAGTCTCATTGGAAAAATGGTTGAATACCATTCTGGAAAAGAGAAAGTACAAAGTGAACTTGAAACATCTTGTGCTATAATGCAAAACAGTGTTCAAAGACAGATGGGGGCTTATCACAGGAATAGGAGCTAGGCTGAAGGGGGACTCTCATTAGCCAAATATAGAGCAACTTCAGCACTGAAGTAAATAATCACTCTAATTTATAGAAAAATAAATTTTTAAAAAGAAAACTGAATAAATAAAAATCTACTATTTCATAGTGATACTTCAAATGAGGAAAAAAGAATGTAAGGGAGAAAAAGTGAAGTTCTTCTTTAAAAGGGTGATGGCTTTTTATATTACTTGAAAATATAGTCAAATTTTAAAATCACCATTTTATACTATACAATGTAATAACAGGCAAGGACCATTAATGATTACCAAAACCATTAGTAAGAAGTTAATGAATAAGATATTCATAAGGTGTCCTTTTTTTTTTTTTTTGTATTGAGACAGAGCCTCAAGCTGTCACCCTGGATAGAGTGCAGTGGCATCCCAGCTCACAGCAACCTCCAATTCCTGGGCTTAAGCGAGTCTCCTGCCTCCTCCTCCCAAGTAGCTGGGACTACAGGCACCGGCCACAAGGCCCGGCCATTTTTTGGTTGAAGCCGTCATTGTTGTTTGGCGGGCCCGGGCTGGATTCGAACCCGCCAGCTCAGGTGTATGTGGCTGGCGCCTTAGCCCGTTGAGCCACAGGCGCTGAGCCTAACTCGGATGTTTGAACGCTTCATACAGTCTCATAATTCTGTCGGTGAACATTCTGCTTTCTCTCTTCTTTTCTGCCTCTTTAACTATCTGAGTTATCTCAAAAGCTTTGTCCTCTACCTCCAAAATTCTTCTGCATGGTCTAATCTGTTGTTGATACTTTCTACTGCATCTTTAAGTTCCCTAATTGACTGCTTCAGTTCCTTCAGCTCTCCTATATCCTTTTTATATTCTTCATATCGTCCATCTCTTATTCGATTCTGTTTTTGGATTTCCTTTTGGTTATTTTCCACTTTATCAGCAGTTTTGTTCATTGTTTCCATCATTTCCTTCATTATTTTCATCATCTGTATCCTAAATTCCCTTTCTGTCATTTCTAACATTTCTTTGTAGGTGGAATCCTCTGCAGTAGCTACCTCACAGTCCCTGGGGGGGTTGCTCTGGACTGGTTTTTTATGATACCAGGAGTTTTCTGCTGATTTTTCCTCACTAGTGATTTCTTTCTTTGCGCTAATTTTCCTTTTATTTCCTCTTAATCTTTAAGTTGCCATGCCTCTGGACTAGGGTTTTGATAATTCCTTTTGGTACAGGACTAGAAGGATGAGAAGATTGAAGAACAAGAAGGGGAAAAAAGAAAGAAAAAAGAGAAAGAAGAGGGAGTGGGTAAAGGGAATATTGACAGAAAGAATAGAGGTACAGAAAGAGGGAGACAGGAGCAATATAGGTGTGCAGTAGGGTACTTTGACCCAACCTCTGGGGGTGCCAGGTTGGGTGGTTCCCTTGAGGTCATCAGCTCTGTGCCAGCCTGTTCGGACACAGTACCCCACCTTTGCCAAGTAGAGAGGAAAGGCAAAAATGCTATAAAGCAAACAGAAAACTTTACGGGATAAAATTGGGGGGAAAAACAAATGATTGGGGTAGAAACACTAGCAAAAAATGAAGTTCTAATTGTTGAAAAACGCTACAATGGGAAATTCTATTTAAAGTAGAAAAATGAAGAAAAAAGAGAAGAAAAGAAAAATCTATAGGGAAAATGTTGAAATTGAAAAAAAAAAGCAGTATGTATATTTTGCTGGATAGTGTCTGGGTAACAGGTGATCTTCTGGGTTATGAGATGTTAATCACAATGCTGATACAGCTGAAGGAGATGGAGACTGGAGGCCTCTGCTGATTTCTCAAACCCCACAGTGTGGAGAGCCTAAATCTTTCCTCTGCCCGTTTAGAAGGCACTTTAAACTGCTAACCTTGGCTAAGCAGAAGCTTTCCCAGGAAAGCACTTGTCTCTCGGATTACTCCTGAAGTGGCTATCCACTTACCCAGTGTACCAAAACTGGTCTAACTATGCCCCTGAGGGCTAAGGCTGTAAGGCATCTCAGTCCCTGCCTTTAGGCTGCTCAGTCAGTAGATTACTGGCTCCTGCCCAATCCTTGCTCTCCTACCCTGAGTGCAGAGCTTGCCGGGCAGTTCTTCCACAATGGCCCTGCACTGCCCACAGCCAAACACTATTAGCTCCGTCAGGCTCAGCGGCTCAGCAGCTCGGTCTTGGTCCCTAGACAATGCTTAACGTCCTCTGCATTCTTGCCAAAGTTCCCCCAAGGTAGTGCAACTGAGTGCCAAGTCCAAAAAAACCCCAAACAGCTCACAGGTAAGGCCTTTCCAGTTTGCAGTCTCGCTGCTGTACTTACACAGCTGCCTGAAGGATTAGACCAAACAAACACACTCAAACACTTGACAGTTCTCCACTGCTTTTGTCCTCCTCATGGGGTCCAGAAGTCTCACGCTGACTCCCTATGTCCCCAAAGGGATGTTTCTGGGCAGATCCCACCAGCCAGAGATGCCTGGAGTCTTCTTTCCCCCAACTCACCGTGCCCAGTTGCAAGGAAGCTGTTACTCAGCCGCCATCCTGCTCCAGATACCCCCAAAAGAAGTTTATTAAGTTAATATTTTCTTAGACATTGTCATTACTGTAACAATGGGCAGCTTTGTCAGTACTTACCTCTACACAAACATGCTGACATCTCAGTGCTTATTTAGTAGAATTATTCCTTCCCCTTACCTCACCCCCTTGACATCCAATCTCCCTCTTCCTCCCCCTATCTTAAATTTAATTGTGTCTACCTTCTAGGGGGAGCAGAGAACAGTTGGATATGTCTTTGTTTTAACTGGTGCCTACTTTTCCTGTGTTTCAGTGAAAAGCAGGAAGAAAATTCCTTGGCATCTGAGTCACAGACAAGAAATGGTAATGTTATTTGGTAGAGTTCACAGTGACATAAACATAATCCATTTAAACCTTGCAATTAGCCTCCCTGCTGTTCTTCATTTCTCTCTTTGTCACTTCTGTTTTTTGTTTTTTGGTTTTGTTTTTGTTTTTGTAGAGACAGAGTCTCACTTTATCGCCCTCTTTTGAGTGCTGTGGCGTCACACAGCTCACAGCAACCTGGGTTTAGGCAGGCCTCAGCCTCCCAAGTAGCTGGGACTACAGGTGCCCACCACAACGCCCAGCTATTTTTTGTTGCAATTTGGCCTGGGTCAGGTTTGGACCCGCCATCCTCAGTGTATGGGGCCGGCACCCTACTCACTGAGGCACAAGGACCGCCCTCTTCCTCACTTAATACCATTTGCCTATCTATCCATTGTAAAGTTTAAGATTAGAACTAGTTCTGGCTTGGCACCCATAGCATAGTGGTTACGGCGCCCACTACATGCGCCATGGCTCGCATTTCAAGCCAGGCCCAGGCCAGCTAAACAATGACAACCACAACAAGAAAATAACCGGGCATTGTAGTAGGCGCTTGTATTCCCAGTTACTTGGGAGATTGAGGCTAGAGAATCGTTGAAGCCCAGGAGTTTCAGGTTGCTATGAGCTATGACGCCACGGCACTCTATCTACCAAGGGCAACATAGTGAGACTCTGTCTCACAAAAAAAAAAAAAAAAAAAAAAGATTAGAACTAGTTCTTACTAGTGCCCTGTTAACAAGGCACAGGGTAATAGCATTCAGATGAATGAGCAGCTTCTCAAAGAGCTGTCTTTGTAATGTCAATGCATTGTTGGTTTTATGGTCAGTGCCAAATACTGGTTTTCTATCTAGGTTTTAATTCTGTGATCCAAATAGCATAAATTGCAGGTGTTCGGGGGATACCAATTAACAGTATTACAGTGTAAGTGGGACATAGTGGACTCTGCAAAGGCTCAAACTCAAAAATGTTCATGTCGAAAAGTAGATATATAGGCTGGGTGCAATGGCTCACTCCTGGAATCCTAGCACACTGGAATGCCGAGGTGGGAGGATTGCTTGGGCTCAGGAGTTTGAGACCAGCCTGAGCAATAGTGAGCCCCCTTCTCTACTAAAAGTACGAGGACAGAGAACTAGCCAGCCATCATGTAACTGGGTAGGCTGAGGCAAGAGGATTGCTTAACCCCAAGAGATTGAGGTTACTGTGAACTAGGATGATGCCATGGCACTCTACACAGGGTGACAGAGTCAGACTCTTGTCTCAGAAAATAAGAAAAGTGGATACCTTTAAGTATTTCTAGGATATTAAAATCTATCTTATTAAAGTCACAGTAGTTATATCTGTATTGTCTTTAGGCATTCCTTAATAGGTCTTTTTTTCTGACTACTTTGTTTTAGTTACAACCCAGGGTAGAAATAAAATTGAGAATTATAGGGAAAAGGTTCTAGAGGGATCTATTCTACTGAATCTGTCTCTTTTTTCCTTAGGATCCCAAGGGCCAGGCCAAGGCACTTGGTGGCTTCTCTGCCAAACAGAAGAAGAATGGAGACAGGTCACTGAGAGCTTTCGAGAGAGGACCTCCCTTCGAGAACGGCAGCTCTATAAGCTGCTCAGTGAGGACTTCCTGCCCGAGATCTGCAACATGATCGCCCAGAAGGTATGCAGACAGTAAGGGTACTGGTGCTCCCATCTTTTATGTATGATGCTACATTGTTGAAGAATTATTAGTTAGAACTTTTGAGTGCTTTCCACTATCCTGGAAATACTGCAGGCTTTCACCCTCTCTGAATGGCTGTAAAAGTGGGACCTCCCCTGCCAGAAGAACCACATGCCCACCAATACTTACACAGGCTTCTCACAGGTTCCTTCCCCTGTGCATTTTTCAGGGAATGTTCCTGAGTCCCAGGTGTGTCTCATGTCACCCTGTGCATTCCTCCATTTATAGTCTCTTTTTAAAAAGTCATCTTTTGAGTTTGTCTCTTCTACTAAGCAACCAACTTTGAATATTTGTCTTTGTGGTTTCAGTGTCAGCTCTTTGCTCAGTTCCACCGCCTTTTTCAAGTTGAGGCAAATTGTAGTTTCATCAGCTATATGAAATATACTTACTTTAATGCAAAGAGACCCTAATTCATGATACATTTAAGCATCATTCCCCTCTACTTCTTCATCTATTTGAATATTGCTCTCTCAAAAGTCCCACTTGAAAGTCACCTGCCTATGACTATCCTTGTTTCTCCCAGCCTTTAGGATTTTTTTCCCTTAACGTGCCTTAGTTTATTTTATTGTGAATTTAACTTGCCTCAGCTCAGGGAACAAATCTTACTCAACTTTTTAACCACCATGGCGTCATATGTAATGCCTTTTTTAATAGCAGATGCTTGATAATCATTTGGTTCTCTTATTTCATATCAGTAATGCTAACACTTAGGATTACTACTGTACCTTAAAAGAGTGCCAGAAATACTTGACCACTTGCCAGTAAAATCTGAAGAGAAAGTCTTGATAAATTATTGTTGCAGGAAGTATAAAATATCAGATCTGTTATGTAATTTATTGTTTATTATGGATCCAATGATACATTTTTTCTTTTCTTTCTTTTTTTTTTTTTCTTTTGTTTGTTTGAGACAGAGCCTCATGCTGTCACCCTGGATAGAGTGCCGTGGCATCATAGCTCATAGCAACCTCCAATTCCTGGGCTCAAGCGATTCTCCTGCCTCTGCCTCCCAAGTAGCTGGAACCATAGGCGCCCACCACAACACCCGGCTATTTTTTGGTTGCAGCCGTCGTTGTTTGGCGGCCCCGGGCTGGATTCGAACCCTCCAGCTCAGGTGTACGTGGCTGGTACCTTAGCCTCTTGAGCCACAGGCGCTGAGCCCCAATGATACATTTGATCGTTATGCAGGTTTATACTTTGGAAGAAGTTATAGAAATTTACCTTTCTGTAAAACAGAAATGTAAAATAAAGCTTAAGAACTTACATAGTCTTGAATGATCAAGAAAATCTGCATTTCCCCAACTGTTTATTTGATTCCATATAAGGCAAAATTATATTTAGTTTTGTGACCTCTAATCCCCTCTGACAATTCTCCTAAAAATGGAAAGATACAATCT
Organism: Perodicticus potto; assembly: GCA_963574655.1. Classification (NCBI taxonomy): domain Eukaryota; kingdom Metazoa; phylum Chordata; class Mammalia; order Primates; family Lorisidae; genus Perodicticus; species Perodicticus potto. Next base: position 25,481 of record CAUYRH010107427.1, on the reverse strand, counting down.
CATTTTCCTAAAGTAACTATGATATAAAGAAATAATCTTATTACTTTGGATTACCTTGTATAGGATTTTATTGATAGGACTAATAATAGCACATTAAATCATCTATAAATTTTTACCCAATCAGCTTAAACCTTTTTTAATAATTTTGGTTTTACTGCAGTATTCAATCCAAGATTTTGGAGAATAACAGAATGAAGAAAAAACCTGTAAGCATAAAACTGAAGGTTTGGATTAAAAGTTTCAAGAATTGGCTAGGTACAGTGGCTTATGCCTGTAATCTTAACACTCTGGAGACCAAGGCTGGTGGAGGATCCCTTGAGCCTAGGAGTTCAAGACCAACCTGAGTAAGAGTGAGACCCGTCTCCACTAAAAAAAATAGAAAAATTAGCCAGGGATTGTGTTGGGCACCTATAGTTCTAGCTTCCTCAGGAGGCTGAGGCAGGAGGCTCCCTTGAACCCAGGAATTTGAGATGGTAGTGAGGTAGGCTGATGCCACATCACTCTAGCCTGGGCAACAGAGTGAAACTCTGTCTTAAACAAAAAGAAAAAGAAAAATTAGTGGTTGGATGGCACATGCCTATATTCTCAGCTACTCAGGAGGCTGAGGCAGAATTGTTTGAGCCCAGGAGTTTGAGATTACTGTGAACTAGGCTGAAGCCATGGTATTCCAGCCTAAAAAAGTGAGACGATATTAAACAACTTTAATTTTTTTTCCACAAATCAACACCACAACATATTAAAATATACTGTGTAGGCTCAGCACCTGTGGCTGAACGGGCTAGAGCGCCAGTCACATACACCTAAGCTGGCGGGTTCGAATCCAGCCCGGACCTGCCAAACAACAATGATGGCTGCAACCAAAAAATAGCCGGGCGTTGTGGCGGGCGCCTATGGTCCCAGCTACTTGGGAGGCGGAGGCAGGAGACTCGCTTGAGTTCAGAAATTGGAGGTTGCTTTGAGCTGTGATGCCACGGCACTCTATCCAGGGTGACAGCTTGAGGCTCTGTCTCAAAAAAAAAAAATATATATATATATACTGTGTAATGGAGGCACTGGGAACTGGGTAGTGGAGAAAGGGTGGGTGTGGTAAGTGGATATGTTAGGAGCTTTTCTTTAAAATTTAACTTGAATGAGGGGGCCTCCCTGGGATAAGTAACTCGATACCTCTCATTTTCAATTTTCTTATTAGTAAAATGAAATGCTATCACTTAGGCTCGGCTCCCTTAGCTCAGTGATTAGAGCACTAGCCACATACACCCTCGCAGGAGGGTTTGAACCTGGGTTGGGCCTGCTAAACAACAATAACAGAAAAATAGCCGGGTGCTGTAGGCGACTGTAGTCCCAGCTACTTGAGAGCCTGAGGCAAGAGAATTGATTAAGCCCAAGAGTTTGAGGTTACTGTCAGCTGTGACTCCATGGTATTCTACTGAGAGCGACATAGTGAGACTCTGTTTCAAAAAAAAAAAAAAATGCTATCACTTCCAACAAGTTTTTATGGGAATTAAAAGAACCCGTTTCAGTCCATATAGCACTATTCTTATGATCAGCAGACACTCAGTCAGTCCCCTTCCATTGTTTATGGTGGTAGATAGCTGATGAGAAATCTTGCTAGAGAACTAAATCCACGTTTCTTAGCAAAAGAAATGCAAGAAGAAAGTAAGGAGATTTGATACATCTTTGAAGATATAATAGCCCTCTTGAAATAATAAAAGAAATCAAAAGGTAAGGCCTACTGTGATCTGTATAAAAGTTTTTTTTTTAATTTTTTTTTAGAAAAAGGGGAGATAAACATTGAAAGTGCTTGTTGCTGGTGTTACACAAAGTAATATTTAGAATGCTTTATAATCCTTAACATATAAATTGGCTGAAAGTATGATAGTTTACACAGAAGGTACTGGTCTAGTGGTAGGAAGCACATTTTTACCCTCTGTATACAATAGGGCATTCCTTGCTAGTGACTTGATCTGATTTTGTAAAATTCGAGTGAAAATGGTGTTGTTGTCTTTTGCTGTTATCTTGGTAAATTGGCATAATCCATTTGGAAGACAGTTCCATGGTAAGTTTTCACATTATTGAATGTTGAGAAGATCTTCCTATTAGGATCTTAAAGCTTTTGAAAGAATTGCTTGCTCACAGGCTTATTTGAGGAAACTTCTAGGTTAGCTGTTAGGGGAAAGTGCTTAAAAAGGATCATGCCATCCCTTGGTAACTGGGTTCCCATCTGCACTGGGAACTAGTCACTGTCTATTAGAGTTATGGGGTTTATTTCATAAAAATTCTAGAACTTACATGTGCTAGTAAACCTTGGCCTTCAGAATAATTAACTGGTTTAGATAGTTCTCAAAGCTCCTTCTTTGAAATTTTGTATGCTAATTACTTACAAGCCTGCTGCATTTTCTCAGGGCTGTAATCTTTCAGCTATGCTCTCTGACCCCTGATCACTAGTCTTTCCTACTCCTGCTTACCTGCTTTGATTCTGCCTGGGCAGCTGCCCTCACTTCTCAACTGCTGCCACTGAACTGCCTTGGAAGGGAGGTCCACCCCCAGCTGCTCATAGGCCCCCTTTCTGAACCATTTCCTTCAGCTGAAGGTGATAAAAGTCTGGCTGTCCCTTAATAATTAGGGGAGAAATATGTTTTTGTATTTTTTAATGACTGAACAATTAAGAAAATTTTCGCCAGTGATAAAGATTGTCTTGAAGAAAACACTTGGTTGTTTGTAAGTTATATTGTTTTTGTTGTTTTATGAGAATGAATTGGCTTAGTATTTTGCACAGCTGAGTGGTCGTTTTCCCTGATTTTCCTGAGTATACTTTGGCCCTCCCTCTTACGTCAAGGCTTTACCTATGCACCTTAGTTGCTGTTCTTCTACTGGCAGCGGCAGGGGCGGCAGCAGCAGCAGCAGTAGCTGAGAACACCCTAATCTGTCTTTTCCTTTCTTTTCTGCACTTCTAACTATAGGGAAAACGCCCACAGCGCACAAAGGCAGAGTTGCAACCTAGGTGGATGTCTGGCCACCTGTCCGTCAAATCCATCAAGCAAGAGGTGAGTGTGGTGAGAGTAGCCAGGAGTTTTAAGTGTTCAGACAGGGGCCAGGCTCGTTGGCTTAAGCCTGTAATCCCAGCACTCAGAGGAGAGGCAGGAGAATCACTTGAGCTCAGGAGTTCTAGACCAGTCTGAGCAAGAGAGTAAGACTTGTCTCTAATAAAAAGAAAAAAAATATTAGCCCCATGGTTTGTAAACCCAGCTACTCAGGAGATTGAGACAGGAGAATCACTTCAAATCAGGAGCTTGAAGTTGCTGTGAGCCAGGCTGACTTTACGATACTCTAACCTGGGCAACAGAGCCTGTCTCCAAAAATCCCAAACAAACCAAAAAAGTGTTCAGAAAGGATTGTTAACATTTTATTTCATGTACTTAATACTTTTTTATGTTCCTTTATTTCATTTCCTTCCCCTAAATCTCAGGAGGCGCCTGTGGCTCAGGGAGTAGGCGCCGGCCCTATATACCGAGGGTGGCGGGTTCAAACCCAGCCCTGGCCAAACTGCAACAACAAAAAAAATAGCGGGCGTTGTGGCGGGTCCCTGTAGTCCCAGCTATTTGGGAGGCTGAGGCAAGAGAAGCGCTTGGGCCTAGGAGTTTGAGCTTGCTGTGAGTTGTGATGCCACGGCACTCTACCCAGGGCGACAGCTTGAAACTCTGTCACCAAAAAAAAAAAAATCCTTCCCCTAAATCTCAAACTTTTATTAAGCATTTTTATCCTTAAAATGCATTTCTACAAAGAAAAGGAACCTTCAAAATATAGCATTAGGCCATATTCTTTGGAATCTTACTGTTTGCTGGGATGATGGGTATATTTACATTTAATCTAATAAAGATGAGAATGATAATTGATATATGTGTAATAGAAGCTCCTGAACGCAAAGATGGATGCATTTAGAACTGACCAAAGAAAGGGGAATTGGGGCAGGTAGAGCTCATGGATCTGCACATTGTTGGATGGCTAGTATTTTGATCAGGGCAAAGAGGGTGGGGGCAGAGGGCATCCCACACAACAAGAATAATAGAAACAAAAGCACAGAGGCAGGACATTGTAGAATGTGGTTAAAATACATATACTGAGGTGTGTTTGGCATATTTTATAATATACAGTGCAAGAAAATGCTGGAATGATCAGATTTGGGAATCCTGAAATCTTCAGTGGCATTAAGAGGAAGCTGTGTAATTAGGCCTTTATTTTAGGGTGATACTTAACTGGTCACTATGTGGCAAATGGCTTTATAAGGAAAAATGGGAAGTTGAGACTGAGTAATATTCCTGCAAGCGTTTTAGCAGTAGAGTTGTTGCAGTGGGACTGCAGGGCTAGAGTGGAGGAGATAATAACTTTCTGGGGAAATTTTTTGAGTACAGAATTAGGTATGGAGGTCAGGTCGCAAGGGGCCAGGAGTGAATAAAAGATGAGTTTTTATAGATCACCATGTTAACCTGTTCTTTTGAGAAGTAATGACAATGAAAAAAAAACAAATAATGAAAAAGTGAAGATTAAAAAACGAAAGCTTGTAGCAGGTTTATTTTGTTTCTTACTGGAGATACAGCAGGGGCATGAAGAATGCCCATGGATGAGAAAGAGAATGGGTCTGTCTGCTGTCTGGGAACACAAAGAGCTTAAGTTTCAAGGCCTCGCCTTGGGGTACAGTTGGTCACAATTCTCCTAAGATACAAGGAAAACAAGAAAAGATAAGTAAAGACACAAATCTGTTGAATGGGTGGAAAAATACTTAGGTCCCATGAAGTGAGATGGGACCTCTGGTGGGAGTTTGAGATAGGATATTAGGTGAAAAAAGAAAATATTTGGGGCAACAACTAGTTATTTATAGAAGGGGTTTTCAGCAGCATCTAGGAATCAACTATGTTTAGGTGTTTTCATTTTGTGTTAATATATTAATAATAACATAGCTTAGGCTCGGTGCATGTGGCTAAGGTGCCAGCCACATACACCTGAGCTGGAGGGTTCGAATCCAGCCCAGGCCTGCCAAACAACAATGACAGCTACAACCAAAAAATAGCCGGGCATTATGGTGGGTGCCTGTGGTCCCAGCTACTTGGGAGGCTGAGGCAGGAGAATCGCTTGAGCCCAGGAGTTGAAGGTTGCTGTGAGCTGTTAAAGCCACGGCACTCTACTCAGCGACAGCTTGAGGCTCTGTCTCAAAAAAACCCCAACACATAGCTTAAGAGTAGTTAAATGACGTCTGGCATCATACTGTAGGAAGGGATGAATTTAGTATTTGTATTTACGGACATTTCAAATAAACAAGGTGGCAGTGAGATGAGCTACAAAAGCCTAGGTTGCTGGTGGGTAGTTTACCTGTGATCGTGGAGACAAAGAATGAAATAAAGGACAAAGACAGAAATAAAGAAGAAGAGGCGAAATGAAAGTGTTGAGAAATCCATCCTCCTGATCCCTCTTCCTGTTTGCAGAAGGTCTAGGATTTTATTCACTCAGTATACTTTGATTTTACCTTTCTGTCACTCTCTCTTAAACTCACAGACATGTTCTTTCCAGGGGATAAATTGCCCAAATTTAATTACCTAATTGCCTTTGTTTTAGCAGTTCTATCAAGACTAACTTCCCTTCTTGCCTCTAATAGCCATTTTGTGATGGCCTTTGGTAACCTGTATCCATCCCTCAAATGGTTTTCCAGCTCCTCTGGCCTCCTTGGTTTCGCTCTGCTATATTTATTGCCTTAACACTTTTATGGATGCTATCTTTCCTATTTTTTGTTCACTGCCCTGTGCATTCCTAAATACCCTAATTTACACTAAAGATTACATAGTAATCAGAATAGACTTGAAAGATACTTCATTGCTGACTCGGTGCCTGTAGCACAGTGGTTACAGTGCCAGCCACATGCACAAAGGGTAGCTGGTTCGAACCCAGCCCAGACCAGCTAAACAACAATGACAGCTGCAACAGAAAATAGCTGGGCATTGTGGTGGGCACCTGTAGTCCCAGCTACTTGGGAGGCTGAGGCAAGAGTAAGCTCAGGAGTTTGGGGTTGCTGTGAGCTATGATGCTACTGCACTCGACTGAGGGAGACATAGTGAGACTCTATCTTAAAAAAAAGATACTTCATTGCTCCAAGCAGAATTTTAGCGTAAAACACTAAAATTTTTTTTTTTTATTCTTAGCGGGTTTTTTAATTTGTTTTGTTTTTGTTACTCTGCTCTTTAGTTTGAAATAACAAGAAACCATGGCATTATTATAGAGATTTATAAATAACTGTTAGGATGTCAGAAATCCTGGAGAAAACCTTAGCAATGGCATGAGTTTTTGGTTTTTATTGCTTGCTTGTTTGGAGACAGAGTCTCTGTTGCCTTGGGTGAGGGGGTGTCATAGCTCACAGCAATCTCAAACTCCTGGGCTCAACAGATCCTCTTGCTTCAGCCTCCCGAATAGCTGGGACTACAAGTGTAATGGCATGAGTTTTGTGTTTTCGTTTCATCGGCAAAAGTCGTCAGGCCTTTTTAAAGCATATAAGTAGGATTTCTGGCCTCTACTGGTTGCTCAGAAGTTCAGTCTTACTGCCTTTTAATTGTGATTTCTGGGGAAAATATCGGGGAAAGGAGAGTGTCACTGAACTCCAGTGGGATTAGGGCTGTAGCAGTAATTTTTGTCAGGAGACTTTGGACATCATCATTGCTACGGAGCTGGTAGTGATGATACAGTCTCGTGTTTTTTCGTTTGTTTTTTTGGGACAGATTCTCAGTATGTCGGCCTCGGTAGAGTGCTGTAGCAACACAGCTCACAGCAACCTGAAACTCTTGGGCTTAAGCAATTCTCTTGCCTCAGCCTCCCAAGTAGCTGGGACTACAGGTGCCCGCCACAGTGCCCAGCTATTTTTTTGTTATTGTTGTAGTTGTCATTGTTGTTTAGCTGGCACTAGCTGGATTTGAATCTGCCAGCCTCAGTGTCTGTGGCCGGCGCCCTAATCACTGTGCTATGGGTTCTGAGCAGTACAGTCTAGTGTTTCTCAACCTTTTTTATCTCATGGCACATTTGAACCCATAGTTCAACTTCTGTCACACACTTAAATTATGTTGCTCAATAAAAAGTAGTACGGGGCAGCGCCTGTGGTTCAGTGGGTAGAGCGCCAGCCCCATACACCGAGGGTGGCGGGTTCAAACCCCACTCTGGCCAAACTGCAAAAAAAAAAAAATAGCCGGGCATTGTGGCGGGTGCCTGTAGTCCCAGCTACTCTGGAGGCTGAGGCAAGAGAATTGCCTAAGCCCAGGAGTTGGAGGTTGCTGTGAGCTGTGTGATGCCATGGCACTCTACCGAGGGCGATAAAGTGAGACTCTGTCTCTACAAAAAAAAAAAAAAAAATAGTAATGCAAAGAATATACTTTGTACTTTGAGCTTCTTTTGAAAAAATGAATGATCTTAAGAGCAGAGAGAGGGAAGGAGCGAGGGCGTAGGGTCTTGGTGTGCGCCACACCTTTTGGGGGCAAGACACAATTTTAAGAGGGACTTTACCTAACAAATGCAATCAGTGTAACCTGGTTTCTTGTACCCTCAATGAATCCCCAACAATTAAAAAAAAGTGAATGATCTTACAAATTTTCACAGCACACTTAAAGATCCTCTCAGTGGCACACTAGTTGAAAGTCACTGGTATAGAGTGTGCTGCTCAAGTTGTTCGGGTTGCACACAAGGTTGATTAGCTGCCCTTGTGTCACAAGGGGAGCACATAAGGGGAATCTTAGGTACTGCGTAGAGCAGAGGTTCTGTTAATAATCCTTGAATGGATTTCTAAATGGCGTTTGTAACTGGCTCCTCATGAAAATGCCTCCTTGCAGACCACTTATCTGTAAGGCCTTCAGACACCAATTCCTATCCCATTTGCAGCTGACCCTTCTTAAAGAAAAAGACTGCAGGGGTGGGAGAGGTAGGCAATTATCATGCCTGTAATCCTAGCACTCTGGGAGGCCAATTCAGGATCATCCTGCATCACTTGAAGTCAGGAGTGCAAGACCCTGTCTCTACAAAAAAATAGAAAAATAAGCTGGGCGTTGTTTCATGAGCCTGTATTTCCAGCTACTCAGGAGACTGAAGCAGGAGGATCACTGGAGCCCAAGAGGTGGAGGTACAATGTGCTGTGAAGATGCCACTGCACGCTAGCCTGGGTGACAGAGTAAAACCCTGTCTCAAAAGAAAAAAAAAGTGCAGTGTAAGATGCAGGGGGGGGATGGTGTTGGGGGGGGGGTTGTTCATTGTTCATTTGGTTGTATTGGCGCCTTAATAGTTAAGACAAAATTAGGCAATGTGGAGTGTGCCTGCAATTCTTGGTATTCCAGAAACTGAAGCAGGAAGATTCCATGAACTCAGGCTTTTGAGGCTGCAGTGAGCCATGATTGTACTATTGCATTCCGACCTGGGTGACAGAGGAAGACTCTGTCTCTCACAAAAAATAATGATTAAACAAAATATTTTTAATCCCTGCATGATGGCTCACATCTATAATACTAGCACTTTGGGAGGCTGAGGTGAGTGGATTGCATGAGCTCACGAGTTCGAGACCAGCCTGAGCCCAAGTGAGATCCTGTCTCTACTAAAAAAAAAAAATAAACAAGGCAGGTGCCTGGAGTCCCAGCTACTTGGAAGGCTGAGGCAAGAGGATCACCTGAGCCCAAGAGTTTGAGGTTGCTTGAGCTGTGATGCCACAGCACTCTACTGAGGGTGACAAAGTAAGAGTGTGTCTCAGATGCACAAGTTCTAGCCTTTTGGTACTTTGAATAAGACTTTAACAAATTATCAAATAGTGGAGAGAGTAAAAAGTGAATATAAGTTAGATTACTTTAGAGCATATAGTACTAATTGATTCCCCCGTCTGTTTGTGAAGGGGTTCTGAGTCCAAAAGAATTTACATGTTCTTATAGAAAACTTAGAGATTGCATTTAGAAACTGTAGAAGACATGGTGATCCCACAGTGTAGGAATCATTACTGTTTATTTACATGTTCTTTTTTCTTTCTTTCTTTCGTTTTTTTTTTTTTTGAGACAGAGCCTCAAGCTGTCACCCTGGGTAGAGTGCTGTGGCATCACAGCTCACAGCAAACCTCCAACTCCTGGGCTCAAGTGATTCTCCTGCCTCTGCCTCCCAAGTAGCTCGGACTACAGGCACCCCCCACAACGCCTGGCTAGTTTTTGGTTGCAGCCGACTTTGTTTGGCGGGCCTGACTGGATTTGAGCCTGCCAGCTCAGTTGTATGTGGCTGGTACCTTAGCCGCTTGAGCCACAGGCGCCAAGCCTCTTTCTTTCTTTTTTTTGAGACAGAATCTCAAGTTGTTGCCCTGGGTAGAGTGCCATGACATCATAGCTCATAGCATGCTCCAGTTCTTGAGCTGAAGCAATCCTCTTGCCTCAGTTTTTCTAGTTTTAGTAAAGACGGAGTCTTGCTTTTGCTCAGGCTGGTTTCTTAAATCGTGAGCTCAGGCAAGCCACTGTGCCTGGCCACCATTTACATTTTCATGTATTTCTTTAGACTTTTTCTCTCTGGAATCATATTGAACATTCTATTACCTGTGTGTTTTATGCACCTTCTGTGAATTTCATACTTTTGTTTGTGAGGGAGCACTATCAATTTATAATTTATCTCTACATGTTAAGAATGTAAATAAGTCATTGATTACAAAAAAGTTATATGGATATTCTTCAGATTTAATGTAATTGGATCATCAAATCTTCAGTGACTTAATATTTCATTTCAGAAGTAGTTGGCTTGGGCTTGGCACCTGTAGCTCAGCATCTAGGGTGCCAGCCACATACACCCAAGCTAGTAGGTTCAAATCCAGCCCAGGCCTGCCAAACAACAATGACAATTGCAACCAAGAAATAGCCAGGCATTGTGGTGGGCACCTATAGTCCCAGCTACTTGTGAGGCTGAGGCAAGAGAATCACTTAAGCCCAAGAGTTTGAGGTTGCTTTGAGCTATGATACTAAGGCACTCTACCCAGGGCAACAGCTTGAGACTCTGTCTCAAAAAAAAAAAAAAGAAGTAATTGGCTTGCGTTTTCTAAGTCATTTTTAAAATGCTGATACTGGGCCGGGTGCAGTGGCTCACACCTATAATCCTAGCACTCTGGGAAGCCAAGGCAGGTGAATTGCTTAAGCTGAGGAGTTTAATACTAGCCTGAGCAACAGCAGCAAGACCCCTGTCTCTAAAAAAAATAAAATAGCGGGGCAGCGCCTGTGGCTCAAAGGAGTAGGGTTCCAACCCCATTTGCCAGAGGTGGCGGGTTCAAACCAGCCCCGGCCAAAAACTGCAAAAAGTAAATAAATAAAAAAAAAAAAATAGCTGTGTATGGGCACCTGTAATCCCAGCTACTTGGGAGGCTGAGGCAAGAGAATTGTTTAAGCCCAAGAGTTTGAGGTTGCTGTGAGCAGCGATGCCATGACACTCTACCCAGGGTGACATAGTGAGTTGCTGTCTCAAGAAAAATAGAAAAGGCTCGGCACCTATGGCTCAACGGGCTAAGGCGCCAGCCACGTACACCCGAGCTGGTGGGTTCGAATCCAGCCCGAGCCCGCCAAACAACAATGGTGGCTGCAATGGCCAGGCGTTGTGGCGGGCGCCTGTAGTCCCAGCTACTTGGGAGGCAGAGGCATGAGACTCGCTTGAACCCAGGAACTGGAGGTTGCTGTGAGCTGTGATGCCACAGCACTCTATCCAGGGTGATAGCTTGAAGCTCTGTCTCAAAATAAAAAAATAAAAAAATAAAAAAAAGAACAATGAACCTCCCTTCCCCTCCTGGTTATCTCCATATGTTTCAGGAAAGAAGATCAAAAATGCAGCCAGACCTGCCCCAGCCCATTTTAAGGATAATACCCGTGTCTTGGGTTAATTTAATTTCCAAAATCATCACTTAGTCAGTCTGTTTTCCCCCATCCATTCTCCTGAGTATCTATTGATCCTTCCTAGTAACTATTGCCCCTAAGCATAATCCCTATATTTGTACCCTATAAGACCTACTGGGATACGGGGTAGTTTCTCTGTGATTCTCCCCATGCACATGGCGAATACATTTGTGAACTCTTTATCTTATTCACCTGCTTTATTGTGAGACTATTTTTGAGTTGATCTTTCAGCAAGCCTTCCAGGCACAGAGGGGAAGTTTTTCTTCTCCCCAACATGAGATTGTCTTTCATTTTCTATCTTGATTCTGGAGCTTCAGAATATTCTTTTGATTCTTTCCCTCTGTGTTGCCTTCACTCCACAGGACCAGGGGCCACAGTGGGGAATGTGCTGATTCCCAAACATGGCCCTGGCTGGGCAATCCCATCATCCTCTTTGTTAGGGTCTCCCTGGACTTCCCAGACTCCTAACACCTTCCACTGAAACCCCACCAGACTCACCTAGAAAGTTTTCCAAGTTATAACTCTGCCCTTGGACTTTGAGGTTTGCTCTTTTCTCTCAGTCCTGCCCCCAGGGCTTTTTACTGTTCTCTGTAGGGTCTTATCTGATGTGCAGCTTCCAGTGTGACCTCTGCTCTCATTTGCTGAGTGCAATTGGCCCAGGTCTACCCTCCTTTTTCCATTATATCTCCACTTAAATCTCTGTTTTGTGCTCTTATCTTATAGAGATCACTGCTTCATTACATTTTAAAAATTCATGAAAACATACTTAGCCTCGGGGATTTCTCTGATCCATCACAATCTCTTCCTTGAGCTATTTTACTTTCTTCCTTTTTTTCCCTTCTTGGTCTCATTTTGTGTTGTTCTGTGTTGGGTGTATTTTTTTAATTTGTACAAAAATCTCAAGGAATCAAAGTTCTTCCTAAATATTCTATTGCAGGGGACTTGGGTAGGGCTGGGATTGTGGCCCAGAGCAGCGGAGCGAGAACATGTGTGGCATCTGTTCTTTAGCCTTTGTTTCTCTCCATCCACAGCCCCAAGGATACTTACAATGCGATTCCTCTCCCGCTCGCTGCTGAAGTGTGATTCTTCATACCCCTCTTCTGCTGCTTGTACCTTTCAAAAGCAGCCAGGAGCCCACCTGTTGATTTTAGCAAGGGTATGTGGCATTGGGTTACAGTTGTCTCAGTCGCCCGGCTACAGGGAGTGTTCTCCTGTCCCGACTTCCCTTCCCTGTAGACAGAGTCCCTTCTCCATGGCCTAGAGTCAGAGGCATATTCTGGTCAAAGGCTGAGTTTGCACTTATCTCGGTATAAAGCTTTGCTCCTTGACACCCTCTCTTATCCTATTTGTGTCTGAGAAAACAAAGTGGTGCCAACTCGACTTTTCCCTTCTGAAACCTGAGGGCTTGCTAAGCCCTGGTTGTGACAGTGAAAGCCAAGTAGAGTCCTTAATTTGTGAACCACCCAACTGATCTGGGATGAGTTGTTAAGAGCCCGGATTCGGAAATTCCAAGATGGAATTCAAAACATCTAGGGAGTCATCCCCAATACTAAGTCATACTGGAATGTTGTTAGAAATAAACATGTTATCTAGGACTTACAAATATCTATTTCCCTGTACAGAGACGGTGTGTCCCAGTGAGCTGAGGCACCGCTCACATTTCACTGGGGGAGAAAGGCGGTGCAGTTTCAGAGGACGGGCTTGGGAGCACTGTGGGTTCAGGTGTGTATGACCCTGGGCAAATAGCTTCTCTAATCTGTGGTATTACATAGAGCCCTCAGGAGGATTAAATTAAGTTAAATATGTAAATCACTCGTCCCCAGCCCAATGCATAGGAAGTGCTGGATAGATGGCATTAGCTTTCAGAGTAGGACAAGGGGAGATTTTCAGAGGGACCTCCGGGACACACCTGCTAGGACCACGACCGTCCTGCTCAGTAGTTAAATCCCTTCACCTCTCGAGGCAGCTTACTATGTTAAAAAGTAGCCTCAGACACACAGGCCTGTGCTCTTATCACAATTCCATAGTTTCCTAGATGTGTGACTACAGAAAATACCCTAACCTCGCCAAGGCTCAGTTTCCTATTCTGAAAAATGGGCATAATAAGCCCCATGCCACTGAGTGACTGGGATAAAGGGAAGTCTGTGTTAAAGTCGCTAGCACAGGGGTGGTGGCGTTCTCCCTACCATCCCAGCAACCCGTCTTCTCCCACAGTACCCGTTGTACTGTGCTGGCAGGTGTCGCTGCTCTTGACGACACTTTTGCTCCACAGAGGGAGGCGGTGTAACTTGAAAGGGTTACTAATCCCTCGAAACCCTCAGATCACAGATAAACTCATTTCCCGATCATGCCACGTAAGCCAGTGATCGGGCTTTGATGACCCGATTGCACACTGGGGACCACATTAAGGTCGCCACTCAAAGCTGTACTCTTGATAAAAGTTGGAGCAGGGCTCACATTTCTGCCCATGTTCTCTGCGTATGGCACTGAAGGGCACACTGAAGTGGACGGCAGTCCCCCCAGGAGATGTCCCTCGCAGACCAAGTGCTTGGTCTCCCTGCTTGAAGAGTGGAGACCTCATAGCCAGAAAAGCATGAAGATATTTTATCATCTTGTTGACCATTTCAGGTGTGTGCACGTATACACTTGGCATTTTAAAAATATCCACAGGAAAACCATGAGGCAGCTACAAAATTAGGCTTCAAAAATAGTAAATTCTGGGCGGCACCTGTAGCTCAGTGGGTAGGGCGCTGGCCATATACACCAAGGGTGGCGGGTTCGAACCTGGCCTGGACCTGCTAGCCAACAATGACAATTGCAACAAAAAAATAGCTGGGCATTGTGGCGGGCACCTGTAGTCCCAGCTACTTGGGAGGCTGAGGCAAGAGAATCACTTAAGCCCAAGAGTTTGAGGTTGCTATGAACTGCCATGCCACGGTACTCTACCGAGGGTGACCTAGCAAGACTGTTTCAAAAAAACCAAAAAATAGTAAATTCCTTATTGAAAAGATGAGTGTTCAACCAATCGACACAATTTAAAATTTTTGAAAATCACGTCCAACAAGCAGAACAAACATTAGTTGGTCAAAGATGAATGAAAACTCTTTGAAAACTTCAGAAAATTCTACACACTTCAAAAATTGATCATTTCGGGATGACGCCGGTGGCTCAGTGAGTAGGGTGCCGGCCCCATATACCGAAGGTGGCATGTTCAAACTCAGCCTCGGCCAAACCGCAACAAAAAATAGCCGGGCGTAGTGGCGGGTGCCTGTAGTCCCAGCTACTCGGGAGGCTGAGGCAAGAGAATCTCCTAAGCCCAGGAGTTGGAGGTTGCTGTGAGTTGTGACATCATGGCACTCTACAGAGGGCGATAAAGTGAGACTCTGTCTCTATAAAAGAAAAAAAAATTGATCATTTCCTTTATCTTATAATGACAGCAATTCATGTAAAACAATGAAGAACAAAAAAATACAATAAGCAAAAGAAGTTACATAAAGAACCCATATAATTCTACCTATCTAGAGAAAACTATATTGGCAAGTATCTTTTAGACAATTTCTCTGTGTATATTTATGTATTTTTAGGACAAATATTTCATCTTTCCATATAATTTTTGTCTCCTAACAGAATTGAATTTCAATGAGATGTTATTGTTTGCTCATTAGTTCATTTCTAATTTTTTGCTATTATAAACATTACAGAGCAAGAATAAGTGTGGAGGATGATTTAGAAAGGAAAAAAGCCCTAAAAATTGTTGCTGAAAAATGGACAAAACTGCTTAGATGTATACAAGATAAGACTAAAAACATTCTTCATGATATATCACATGTATCACTACCTAAACAAATCTTTAGAAATACCTATTTTTGACCAAATTTTATTTTTGATCACGTTGTCACCTTAAGTAGCTTGTTTTTCTCCCCCTGGCCCAGACACCTCTGTTTCACCTGTCCTGGCCCCTTTCTAGTAATTGTCATTCTGGGTGCTGTGGCATTTCAACCCATCTTCTCCTGCCGGGTCAAACACCAGCCCATCGAATTTCTTTCTGGAACACCTGCCCTGCTAACTTCCAGGTTGGATTAATTCCATCATCTGCTTTCTGTTTGCCTCCCTCCAGCCGCTGAGCCTGGCTGGAAAGATCATACCACCTGTTTATCTGGTGTCACTGCTCTTGATGACACTGTTGCTCTCCAGCCTCTTGGGGGCATAGCGGGGGATGGATCCATGCCTCTGTCACCTTCACCATTTTGTTTACGTCGCCTAGTAGCTGCCTGGGCTGTGTTCCTGTATTCCTCCATCAGGTTAAGCCCTGAATTCTCTGTTTATAAAGTAAAGGTAAAAGTCATTATTGTTCACAGGAAGTGGAGGCAAGAGATAAACTAGAAAATTCCCAAACAATACATGTGATTGAATCTATGGTCTGTAAACCAAAAAGTTGTCTGTGAATGTGTGATTTGGGAACAAAGGCACAAAACTCCAACCAAAAAGAAAGAAGGGGATTGAGTGGTCCTAAACAGACTGATAGATGTGGAGCCAACCAGGGCGTGGCGGTGGACGACAGAGGAAGCTCAGCGCCGGGGCCTTTGCACACCCACCTGAGATTTGATCAGGGTGTGGGAAATACCCAGTCTACATAATGTCTATCTTTACTCTTCACCTTTTTTTCTTTTTACACATCATTATTTTTGGCTTTTTCTAGATCACTTACTTCTTTGTGCTTTTGAATATCTTATAATATTTTGTCATATTTCTAGCTTTTTGTACAGGTGTTTAGTTCATTTAATTTATTCTGAATTTTATTATTTTATTTTATATTATTTTTTAATAAAAAAATTGTATTTACTTAGAAGCATTCAGAATGTCAACAAAACAGCTGCAACTTTTTTTTTGCAATGACAGAGTGGTATTCAGTTAACAGAACAACAATTATTTCATATAAGCTGCATCAGAGACAACTAAAGATGAAAAAACTACCATCCCCATATATAACTAATTTGTTATTCTGAATTTTAAATTAATACACAAATTTAAAACATGAATTTTCCTCTTGGTTCTGTTTTAGCTTAATCCCATGGGCTGTAATATGCCGCTTCATACTTTCCTAGGTACCATCTTAGTTTGGTTTTGTTTTCCTTTTTGATAACAAATATAATTTAAGCATTAAAAATTTCCCAGGGTGTGAGATTGTTTTATTTTCTGTTTTGTTATCAATTTCTGGTTTTATCGAATTGTGATCAGATAAAATTATCTATGTAGTTTTGTTTATTGGAATAAATTAAGATTTTTCTTTGTGGCTGATAATATGGCTAATTGTTGTGAATATTCCATGGACACTTGAAAAATATAATATCTGTTACAGGGTACAGAGTCTAATATATTAGAATATTAGATCTAGCATAGTATCTATGTTTGTAGGTCTAGAACAATCCTTACTTTTTATGGTCTTGATCTGGCAAGGATTGTACCAATTATTTCTGTGTATCATTCACTCCTCTGATGTTTGCTATGAGTAATAAAATAAAGGTAATATTTATCACTCTTGGTGGGATTATGTTATTTGATATGCAGATTTTCCTAATTTTTCTTTAGTGTGAATTGTGAAATGCCTTCTTAATCTTATTTAATGCTTTTTTTCCCCCTGAAAACAACCTTGCCTATGTTGTTTACAGTTGAGATTTCTTTTTTTTTTTCTTTCTTTTTCTAGTGAATCATAGCTGTGTGCATTAATGCAATCATGGGGTACAATGTGCTGGTTTTATATACAATTTGAAATATTTTCATCTAACTGGTTAACATAGCCTTCAAGGTATTTTCTTAGTTATTGTGTTAAGACATTTATGTTCTACATTTAGTAAATTTCCCATGTTCCCTTGTAAGATGCACCATAGTTGTGGTCCAACCAATTACCCTCCTTCCACCCATCCTCCCCCCTTCCCCTCCCCTCCCTATCTCCTTTCCCCATATTCTTGGGCTATAATTGGGTTATAGCCTTCATATGTAGGGCTGACTACATTGGATACTTTTTCTTCCATTCTTGAGATACTTTGCTAAGAAGAATATGTTCCAGCTCCATCCATGTATACAGTTGAGATTTCTTTATACTATTTGTATATTCCTAGAATTTGTTTGCCAGTTTTATATTTCAAACTTTCAGAATCACTTTATTTTAGCACATTCTTGTATAAAATCAGAGTTACTTGAGTGAGGTTGCATATTTTTAATGGGAAGCTTTCCATTCATTTGTGTGAAATGTTTGGTGTTATTTCTGGCATATTGTTTGGTTATGCTTTCTGTGTTGTCACTTTTTCAAACCTCTCACTCTGTTGTTTTGTTGGCTTTGTTGTGGTTGTGTGTGTTTCTTAATCCTTTCAAAGGCTGGTGTTTTAGGTCTGGGATACCACCACAATTACACCATCACATGCCGCCCTTAATCTCCTAATGTTTTAGATTGTCTCTTGCCTTACTGGCTACATTTATTTCTTTTCTCACATTCCCTCCCTTGTCTTAATCACCAGATTTTAGTTGATTAGATTTCTTGATATGTTCCTTTGGACTAAGGCAATCTAATTAAATTTCTCTTATTTGATTTTTCAGCTTGAATTTTTTTTTTTTTTTTTGCAGCTTTTAGCCGGGGCTGGGTTTGAACCCACCACCTCTGGCATATGGGACTGGTGCCCTACTTCTTTGAGCTGCAGGCGACGCCCCAGCTTGACATATTTTTGACACCTAACTACAGATGTGAAAATGATATTTACATAAAGCTTCATGCCCTTGTCCCCTTCTAACTTTTGTCAATTTTATCATTTTTAAATTGTAAGGTTTTATGACATTCTTTTCTATAAATAACCCTAATCTCAGCATGTTTTGGTAGTCGTACACTTAATTTAGTACTCATTGCCATTCTTTTGCAACATGTCGCCCACAGAGCTTCATTTTCAGCTTTTTTCTTATTTGAATGAATATGAGGCTGGGGGTGAGGGAGGTTGGGGGCCTCTGTCCCTAGTCCCTCTCCCCTCGAACCTCCTTGGATGTAGACTTGGACCATTTCTCCGCTTTACCACCTGGAGACGCTGCCACGCTTCCTAAACCTTATGAAATTTCGAAAACGTGAGCCAGGGCGACACCTCTTGGTGGAAGAAGAGGACGCTGCCGTAGGGGAGCGTGCAGTGAGGTCCTCCTGCCGGTAGGGGCAGTGCTGCAAGGCGCCTCCGGCATAGGCGCCGAGAGCGAGAAGCTGGCGTAGGCGCATGCGCATGCGCAAGCGCAGACGCGCGCTCCCGGCATCCCGCGCTCCTGACCCCGCGCCGCCAAGCTCCCTGCGGACTCCGCGGAGGGTGGGCGCCGCCGTGGGCTCCGGCCGCCGGCGGGTGTCCGCGGAGTGCCGCCCGGCGCCGCCTGCCGCCGCGGCCCATGGGCAGAGTCAGCCGGACGGGCCGGGTAAGTCGCGCGCTGGCGGTCCCGGGCGGCCGCCTGCCGGGGCCAGGGGCGGGGGCCTTCCCCGGCGGCTCTGGACTCGAGGCCGCGCGGAGACGGGCGAGGGCCGGGCCCGCCCGAGCCGCCGGCGGGCTCACCCTCCAGGGCGGGCGCTCGTCTCCCGGCGCGGTCCGGCCCCGCGTTCCCTGCCCGCCGCCGCCTCCTGCTCGCCAGGCCCTCGTTCTCTGGCCGAGTCCCCCCGTCTGTCTCTGTCCGTCTCCCCGGGGCCAAAGAACGTTTCTCCCTTCTCGTGGACCACGTCCCGGTGAAGTGGCCCACTCCTAGACCCCGGCATCCCCGGGGTGTTCCCCGCGGCCGCGCACAACTGCCCCTGTCCGGGGCACTAGGCTTTCGGGTGTCGGCAGACGCCTGGCGGGGTGAAGGCAGGGTTGAGTCCGGCGTCGCCTCGGGCCTTGCGGTTGTAAAGCGGCGTTTGAGCTCTCACGTCCCTTCCCCCAAGCAGTTTTGAGCTTCGTCTCTTGGCCCGGACGACATGTTACGAACATGTCGAGTCGAAGGGGGTTCTGTCCTTGTAAGAGTTTGGTGTCCAGGAAAACAGGCATGAGAACCCTGGTCTGTGTTAATCTGAGGGACTAGAGCGGGGCCCAGAGAGGCCTCAAAGAGAAGGTAGTGTTATGCAGAGTCCTTCACTAGATGTGTGAGATGGGGGAAAGGCTCCCTGCTGAAAAAGTAAATGCAGAAGTGAAGCCCTGTCGTGTGTTCTGGAAACTGCAGGTAAGGCAGAGAGAAATAACTAAGGAGGGGTGCTATGTTCAGAGAGCTGGTGAGGCCAGATCGTGGGGGTCCTTTGGGAAGTCAGTAAAGGAGCGCCCTTGAAGGTACTTACTGATAAAGCCAGGCGTGAAGGGGAGAAATAGGATATTCTGTAGAGGCGAGATTCTGCATGTACTGTCTGCCTCCCTGCAACAGGTGGAGTTTTTAAAGGAGGCAGCTCCATTTCCGCATTTTTTTTTTTGTTTTGGAGACAGAGCCTCAAGCTGTCATCCTGGATAGAGTGCGGTGGCATCGCAGCTCACAGCAGCCTCCAACTCCTGGGCTCAAGCGATTCTCCTGCCTCTGTCTCCCAAGTAGCTGGGACTACAGGCGTCCACCACCACGCCTGGCCATTTTTTGGTTGCAGCCATCATTGTTTGGCGGCCCAGGCTGGATTTGAACCTGCTAGCTCAGGTGTATGTGGCTGGTGTCTTAGCTCGTTGAGCCACAGGCACCGAGTCCGTTTCCGCATTTTTGTTGGATAAAGGCCAAAGATATTTTGAGCATATTAACAACTTTCAGGGAATATGGGTAACAAATTGTCACCTACACTGGGAGCATTTTATTTTTAGAGTTTATTAAACAAGGTACGGCATGCTGTACCGTATGAGAGAGTATTTAGGTGGTGAGGTTGTAGAGTTCTGTGGAACCAAAGATAGCCCTTAGTGGGGAATTTTGGGAGAACTCTTGTACTATCTGAAACATAACTTTATTTAAAGTGAGTTTCTTTTTACTTAGTTTGTTTTAAATTATCTTCCTGTTCTCTGTGTGTGGATTTTTTCAGCCCTCCTCCCCCAACAAGAGAACAGATGGTCCCAAGTTCGTCATTCCTCAGACATCCTTTTATAAAGGATGTTTTGTTGCAGACCCAAATTACCAGTGACTCTAGTGGATTTTGTTTGCAGTACACTCAGGCCTGTGATGTTTTGATAATAGCTGAGTATGAAAATGAATAGAAATGTTAAACTGTGACAAGAGTGTTAGAAGTGGAGGTACAGAAAAAAAATGAATTCTTTAGAAAGTCATTATAGATCTTATACATGAGGTAGATTCCTTTTATAGCCTTATGTTTTGAAGACATCAAAGTGTACCATCCCTCCTATTTCCCTTCCTGTGTGTACTTACCGTGTTCTTCAGGCTTCACAGAGGCAGGCTTTGCTTTATGATGCTTAAATATCCACTTAGTGATTAGAAAGGATCTTTCCCTTAGGTGCTTAGAACTCAGACTTTGAATCATTGTTGGTTGTATGGTGGTAGTAGTTTTTCTCCCATTAATTATGGTATACAATTTAGATTTTACAATACTTATATCAGATTTCACTTGTCATAAGTTGTGTCTTTAAAAAGCAGATCTGCAGATTTAAACTGTTTCAAAATAATGTGATTTAAGTAGGTGCACTAACATTTCCATCCGTTCACTAATACATTTAGAAAAAATTAGTAGAATGCTTGATGGTAAGCTAAAGAGAAAAAGATGAAGATTAAAACAGTTCTTGCTTTTAGGGAGCTTGTCGTATAGTAAGAGACGAGTGTGAACCAGTGGGCAGCATAATGAAGGTTGCTGTAATCTGAGTATGTTAGGGGAAGCAGATTGGCAGTACTTGGTTTTATGTGGGGACAATAGTCACTAAAGTCTTCTGAGATGCTCTTGGAGGGTAAGTAGATGGGATGCTTCTGAGAGGCTTGTTCCATGTTATTTTTCCTGTCAGTCACACGTTTGAAAAAATACTTGCCAGCTTAGGTGGAATCTTGAAAAGTCATTCTTCTGGCAGAGCCATGTTTCCTCTTAGAATAAATAAAACATATGTGAAAGATGGGTTGATCCCCTTTGGGTGGGGGTGCCACAGAAAAGTAGTAAATAGCAAGTACTTTAGAGAGGTTATAAAGACCAGAAGTTCGTTTGTATTTGCATTTGATCTTGGCTTCTGGTATATCCAAATGTTAGAAAGTGCTACTTTTTTATTACCTGGCACCAGACTCATGAAATAAATGTTTTATCATCTAAATAATATGTGAACATTAATTAGGTTAAATTTGTGTTAATTGTTACACTTCACTGGTTGCAGTGGGAAGAATAAACAAACTATTGTTATCATAAGTGCATAGAACAGTTAAAATAAAAAATACATACTTTTAAAGGAATAAGTGCGCATAAATACAACTACATAAAAGGATAAAAGCAAGGATATAATAAGAACCAGATTTGGGAAATCATGTGAATGGGTTGGGAAGCCATATGGTTGAGTGTGGTTTCTTGTCTAGATCTTTTGTTTTGGATGGTGGATTCACAGGTGTTTGTAACATTATAATAAATAAAAGCAGGCCATACATTCAGGATTGGTTAAGGAGAGTGTGTCTTATTATGATTAATCCAGTTCTTTGAACTTTAAGTGAGAATCGAGAGAAACAAGAAAAACTTTTATTGTGAGGCACAGATTGATTTTATAAGTGCTGTGTTACAGAAAAGTAGCAGATGCTCATGGTAAGATGACTTCAGTTTCTAATATTTAAAGTATTTTTGAAGGTTTGAGAAGAGAAACTAAGAACTTTAAATGAACATAAGTTTTTGCTGTGTAGGGATTTCTGAAGCTTGCAGAATAAGACAAATCAAATAGATTGTCAACATACCATCTTAAATGGAAGTGGAATCATAGATGTGTGGTCTCATAGCATCTCATTAATTCAGTGTTGAAATTTTTGTTAAATATTGAATTCTTAGATGGAGGAGCTATGTTGGCAGCTGAGATCTGCACTGCTTGATTTTTTAATCTCAAAATACAGAATATTTCCATCAGAGTTAAGTAGGGATATGCTAGTGTTAGTGTTAGTTACCTCACCCTTACACCCCAGGGCTGGCTCCTTGCCTATTTTTTAATTGTTTTTAACTTAGCAATTTAAATGACGCATTAACAAGGATACAGAGTTCCATGGCAAGAAGTACACTCCCCCTCTCCAGAACCTTTGCTTGCTCTCTGCCCTGCTGGTAGAACCTGTGGACATTGCTTCATTTCACTGCGGGTTCATGAGGCTGAATACTCTCCTTTCACTATTAGTATTCTTTTTTTTTTTGAGACAGAGTCTCAGGCTGTCACCCTGGGTAGAGTGCTGTGGCATCACAGCTCACAGCAACCTCCAATTCCTGGGCTCAAGCGATTCTCCTGCCTCTGCCTCCCAAGTAGCTGGGACTACAGGCGCCCACCACAATGCCTGGCCATTTTTTGGCTGCAGCCTTCATTGTTGTTTGGTGGGCCCAGGCTGGATTCGAACCCGCCAGCTCAGGTGTATGTGGCTGGCGCCTTAGCCCGTTGAGCCATAGGCACCAAGCCGACTATTAGTATTCTAATACATGTTTATTAAATGCCTGCTCTATGCTGGAAGTTAGAGGTGCGAAAACGAATAAGTTGATCTTTCCCCTCCTAGCTCAGTGGCTGTTCGCTTAACCTGTTTTCATTGGCATTAACATTTGTAAGCACCTTTGATGAAGTCCTCAAGTTTCTTATGAAGTGATACAAGTTGACCATTCCTCATCTGAAATGTTTGGGACCAGAAATGACTTGGACTCGGGTTTTTGTTTTTGTTTTGTTTTGTTTAGATTTTTGCATATTTGCCTGTAAGTATCTTGGGGATGAGACCCAAATCTAAGCATGAAATTCATTTATATCTTATATATACCTTATTATACACATTGCCTGAAGGTAGTTTTATTAAATATTTTTAATAATTTTGTGTGAAAAAAGTTTTGACTGCATCTTTCACATGAGGTCGGGTGTGAATTTTCCACTTGTGGTGTCATGTTGATGCTCAGAAAGTTTTAGATTTTGGAGGGTTTTGGATTTTCAGGTTAGGGATATTCAACCTGTATTGAGAAAAGTAAATATCTAAAGTTGAGCTTAGTTTGGGTCACAAACAAATTTTATGTTTGTGATTTCCTGGAAGGTTTTGGTGTTTGTATTTGTTCCTCAGAATGTCTTAGTCTTCTGCCCTTGTAAGAATAAAGAGCAGAAGCACCTGCAGTTTGCTACTTTGGGTTGGTGACCAGTAGAATGAAGGGGCTCAGAAGATGAAGTGAAGATGAAAGTGGCGTGGGCGTTTCCAGGGTGGGGTTTTTGGGAATTACAGTGCTAAGCTGGACACTCAGCATTATTTTCCTTTGCTGTTGCTCTGTGTTTTTTCAGATTAAAGCTGAACGATACATATCTAGAGGTGAACAGTGAGTTTGAGATTCTAGGTAAGCTAGGAAAGAAGTGTACAAGAGCCTCAGGCGCCGTTTGGCGCAGTGATCTTCCTTCTGGCCAAAATAGATGTTAGCCAGAAATTTTTTTAAAGATGGCTTGGGAGGGCTTTGCAGATAGAGTAAAACTGCATGTTGGGCCTCATTTCCTCTTTGACATGGGTCAGGCAGTGATTTTTGTCTGGAGATAGAATAGTGAACAGGGCAAACTGGATGGATGTTTTCATGGAGTTTATGGTAGGGAGTTTAAATGAGGTTCTAAAGTGAACCCCTAAATTTTTGAAGACATGGTCGTATTTCAGCCATGTAAAAACTGGATTACTTTTTCTTTATTTGGCCTCAGTGCCTTAAGCCTAATGCCATAAGGTATTGCCAGATTCCTGTACCACTTAAACTGTGGCATTGAGGGCATGGGGCTTGCCCTGTTGAACATGCTGCTTTCCCCAGAGTGGGTGGACTAGAGAGCCCTTGGCGGGAGGAGAATCCGGAGGTGTTCCTCCATGTCCCTGTGATCCCTTGGAGCGGTCAGCCACCGTGCCCCAGATATTCAGCTCTGCTTTCATACACCCTGCTTCTCCATTGGGGGGTAATTAAAAATGAGAATGGATTGTCTGGAGCAGTAGAAAAAACTGGGACATGGTGACAGTTTTGTAGGGTGCTGACTTATGGCAGAAAGTTAACTGTACTTAAGACCAGAGCAGCTCATCCAAGGGAATTAAAGTTGATCTGATCCCCGTCCCCCATCCCACACAGAGTGGAATCAAGGTCCCTTGAAGTGCTGGGTGGCAGGTAAGTGGGGGCTGAGAGGCAGAAATACACTGAAGAGACATGTTTGCCTTGAGTCAGGGCTGAGGGCGGGGAGTCGTGAATATTTTCCTTCCCTTTTTTCCACCTTCTCTTCCTGGGAGTCACAGAATACCACCACAGGCGGCTTGTGTGTAACTCATTTTCTATGGAAAATGCTTCCTGGGCCCTGGGAGCTGACAAGACTTGGAATGTGTCCATAAATTGGGAACTATGTTGCTAAGCATTTATTTGCAATTTGTGGATTTTATTTTAAAGTTTTTTTCTCTTTCTGTAAGAAGTTGATTTCTTTTAAGTAATGGGCTTTGGGGCGGTGCCCATGGCTCAAAGGAGTAGGGTGCCAGCCCCATATTCCGGAGCTGGGGGGTTCAAACCCAGCCCTGGCCAAAAAAAAAAAAACTGGGGGGGGGGGGAAAGAAATGGGCTTTGTTAGTGGGTTTCAGAATGTTGATGGGTTTCTCTTTTTGAAGGTGTCAGTTGAAATTCACTAGTGAGGGCCTGGAGTTACACTGCCCAGGTTGGAAGAGGCCCCACGGACAGATAACTCTTTAAGCTCCCCTGTCCTCATTGGTGTAGTGCTGGGCTTCTAATGGTACCTGCTGCATTCACCACATTCAGCGTGCAGGGCTTAGCAGGCAGTTGACTCTTATAATTTTTATTGTTGTCATGTATTCCTCTATTCTTCACGGATACTTTGTTGCTCACATGTAGATTATTGATTGCTTCTTTGTAGTCACTGTCATTAAAGATGACAGATTTCTAGTTTATGGGAAAGTCAAAGTATTTAAGATAGAACCTGCTTACTCCCTGCTTAACAATCATAATTTGCAAAATAACAGTATCTGTGAGACCATTTCTGTTATTTTTTAGGAGTGTGTTCAAATTCTTTGCAAAAGGGTAGCTAAGTGTGCTAAATCGATGTGGTAATTGGTATTTTTGTGAGTCTTCTACTTTTTGCCATTGGGATAAATAGAATTTTTTTAAAATAATGCATGTGTATAGCTTCATGTATTAGATTCCAGTGTGGGCCATATTTATTGCTGAAGGGTCCTAGACCTTTTACCGCTACAGTTTTATTTTAATGTGAAAAGTTTTGAAATCATTGCTATTTTACATTCTTTAATCTCCACCTCTCTTGCCTTTCAGCATTAAACTGAAAAGAAGATGTCCCTGTATGATGACCTGGGAGTGGAGACCAGTGACTCAAAAACTGAAGGCTGGTCCAAAAACTTCAAACTGCTGCAGTCTCAGCTTCAGGTGAAGAAGGCAGCTCTCACCCAGGCCAA
>CAUYRH010107425.1:0-14129 GCA_963574655.1 Perodicticus potto | reverse complement strand
TACTATGAAACCAATTTATAGCTTTCTTATGAAAGCTATAACTCAATTATAGCCCAAGAAGAAGGGAAAAGGGAAAAGGAAGGGGAGGGGAGGGAGTATGGGTGGAGGGAGAGTAATTGGTGGGACCACACCTACGGTGCGTCTCACAAGGGTAGATGTGAAATTTACTAGGTGTAGAACATAAATGTCTTAACACAATAACTAAGAAAATGCTGTGGAGGTTATGTTAACCAGTTTGATGAAAACAATTCAAATTGTATATAAAACCAGCACATTGTACCCCATGATTGCATTAATGTACACAGCTGATTTAATAAACAATAATTAAAAATAATTAAAAAATAAAAATCCCTTTCTACTTAAAAAAAAAAAGAAGAGTTTGATATTCAAAACATCTTAGGTCATTGTAAGGACTTTGGCTTTAACAATGAGAAAAAAAAAGAGAGCTACCAATGAAATTTAACAAAGAAGAGAAAGCATCCAAGTGGCAAGAAAAGCAGTGATTCTGAGTATGTCTCTGTTACATTATTCCAACAATAGGATAAAGTTAAATATCTTATAAAAGAAAGTCAGACCCACACCAAGGCCATCAATGAAACAGGCATGTGTTGTGGAGTGTGTAGTTGTTTGCACTGTACATCTGGTTAAGCTCGAATTTTGTGTCTGCAAACCCCCTTCCTTGTATTTTTGTCAGAATCAGTTGGCCAAAAGAGGCAATCTGGGAAGTGAACGTAGGAGCAGTTAAGCAGTCATCAGTCTCTGAGGGGTATCATAGTCAGACGAGGAGCCAGTGCAGAGGTACTGGTAGGTCCTAGTTTGCCCTAAGTATTCTCTGCTATGTATCCAGCATCTTCCTGCTATCCAACAGTGGCCGGAGCCACCACCAAGTGCTTCGCTGTGGAGCCACAAAGTTAACCACATATCGGAAGCAACAGTTTCTCGTAGATTTCTACCCAAGCTTTCCTTGGCAGGTCCACCTGCTAAATGGAAGTGCTAGGATTCTTAGATTGTCTCTCCAATGATCCAACTATTATTTCCAAGTTTTATTGTTATGACTCCTTTCACAATTATGTAAGATCTAATTTCAATAATAAATTCCTTATCCATGATGCTCATTAGTGACTCTCCCATGCCTGGATCTGCCTGCAACAGTCCATTTGTAGAAAAAAATTCCATTTGCTTCAACTTTTGATAAACTTGGCAAATATTGGCAAATTGGGAAAATTGGAAAACAAAACTACATCCTTTGTAAGGACGTGTTTGGCTCAGGCCAATAATGTTTTGAGATGTTTTTAGGAAGGCTTTTCTGTAGCAGACGGAAAGTGGTTTTATAGCTTGATCCAAGGTTTAAGAATAACATTTAATCCCAATTTTTGCTTCCGAATGCTGTCAATTTGGAAAATGAGAGCAGATGTTGACAGATATATTTGCCAGTCTGATGCCTCAGCAAACGCTCTCTGAAGGAAAGACAATGTGAGACTTGACTGAATCACTATTCTTTCTGAAATTTATTTTGCCACTCCTTTTAGCAGTATCTTCTAAAAGATGACATCTCCAAAATGAAGACTAAAAAGGGATGTTGCCATGAAAACTCAGCATAGTTTCCATACTTTTATACCCCTGCTTTGTACAAAGAAACTCACATTAAAAACAATATTTCTGAATGTTTTGGCTTGAAATATAAATAAATGTATGGTTTATTTACCAATAATTCCTCACTTCAGGGTTTCTTCTTTCTAAAAGTATTAAGTTCATTCTAGTTGAAGTCCAAAGTGCTAATAACTGGCATGCATGTATAAAACAAATGTCAATATCCTTTGAATAAAACAAGTTGTGAGGAATTCTTGTGATTTTTATTTAAGGAAAACTCCTTATGAATCTGGATTTACATTGTTTTCTATAGCCTATTATTTGGATTTCGTGAAATGCATACTGTCTATAGAAGAGTGGTGGACATCTTCAGTAAATTAAAGAATAAAAAAAAAAGACTGATGTTAATCAGTGCTATTGTTTCAAAATCAGCAACGATTTATTAAGGTCACACTGGGTATTTGTTAGCAATTTCCTGTTACATTATTTTATTTAATTCTCCTGACCATCCTGTGGGGTCATTTTATAGAAGATGGAGTCTCCAAAAGTTTAAACAATTTTCCAACCATCCTGGAGCCAGTGAGTGGCAGAGCTACAGTGTTGACCTGGCATACTGCCTACCAGCTGGTGTTTCTTCTTTTAACCTCTCTAATGTTAGGCATAGAAATAATAATACAGACCCCAACATTCTATTTATTTCTCATTTAACCCTTACCAGAAATGTGTCAAATCACATATCACCAATTATATAGCTGCTAACATGAACATGAGCACTGAAAAATTAACTTATTAGGTGGTTTTATGTTAAATTTTTAGTTTACTAATCTTCCTAATTTTCAAGTAGTGGAAAGAGCTTAAGCCAGAGAACTCCAGATTTGAGATCCACTGCTTGTAAACTTGGCAAATTTGGGAAAATTTGTCCTCATCCACAAATACACTGTATAGCAAGATTTATCCCCCAGGATTCCAGTAAAGACCAAATGCAGTAAGATGTTAAACGTTAGAGTTCTCTGCTTTGTCAAAGGTCTTGTAAAGTAATGCTACTCTGGATACACTATTGTTTGGGGGTAATTCATCCCATATTTAAGAATAAAGACATCATTGACAAAATTACTCCATGTTAACCACAGTACTATTTCAGAAGCATTTAATATTTGGGATAGAATTAAGTCTGGACAAGTTGGAGGATTATTACTTTTTAACTACTGTCTAATCTCCACAGCAATTCATTTAGCCCATGAAGTAGGGAGACAGGTGATGAGAGAAGGGGAAAGGTGGTAAAGTTTAGAGAGAGCCATAATTTCTTAACCTTCTGACAACTAGAACTCTCAATCTACCAGTAAGAGCTGTCTGTCATGGGCCCAGTAAAGATGGGCCCTACTATTCAAAGATAAGCTGGTATTATTTCATAATTCTTAAAGCTACTTAAAATGTTGTTATATATACATCTATTTCACTTTTGAATGAAAGTATTAGCTTATCATGAAAGAGGGTAAATCAAGAGACATCAGTCTTCTTGACTTCTGTGAATTACATTTAGTTAGAGCAGTGGTTCTCAACCTTCCTAATGCTGGGAGCCTTTAATACAGTTCCTATGGGTCATGACCCACAGGTTGAGAACCACTGAGTTAGAGTTAACCACCAGTTAGCAATGTCTGTTCTCAAAGTAGGTTTAAGTATAACTGTATAATAAAACTCTACTTTTCTATTCACTTCTCTCTCTTCTATCATTTCAGCTCACTCATAGTATGTGGGTGTTTAGTATATTCTGACCACTAATTTTACATCAGAAGTTTTACAACATTTCACTGACTTTACAGATTTATAGTGATTTGCTATTTTTTAGATGTTCAACTTACTTAATTGGATTTTTTTGGCTGTCACTCAAATTTAACTTGCTTTAAATCTTCAAGTAAATGAACTACAAAGGAAGGCTTAGGTGTTTTAGATTTTATTTTCTTCTGGTTACCATTTCTATTCTTTATTCAGGGTGCATGTGGATTTTGTGTGTATATGCATATGTGTGGATAGGGTGGATTATTGTTTCATTGCTTTTGCTTATTTGCTGTTTTGGGTTGCTTTGGGTTTCTTAGGGACAATTTCCTTGAGAAATAGCCTAAGATGAATGTTACTTAGACTTTCCTGAGATTGGGCACTAAGCTGTGACTATACCACTCTTATTGGACTCTTTTTTTCCCCAATTATTTAATAAATTCCCCTTTTAATGGTTCTGAAAACCTAAGGAACAGTTATGATGTGGCAGGCATGATTCTATGAGCTTGACAAACACCAACTCCCTTCTTACTATAACTCCATTATGTGGGCACTATTACCCTCATTCTATAAACAAGAAAACAAGCACTAAGTGAGTCATTTGTCCAAGACCACACAATGAATAAGTCACAAAACCAGAAACTGAATGTGGAAATATAGCTTTTAGAGCTTGTGCTTATGTTAAAAATCAAAACAAATGTAAAAATCCACATGATGGTATAGATTGTGTTTGAATAAATATTGGTGTAATATCTTTGAAAGGTTTAAGTGTATTTAAAATAAAGTATTTTTTGAATTATGTTTTTAAGTTAAGAAAACATTCTAAATACAAGGTGCCCATAAAGTTCTTGTGGAATTTAAAATATTAAACTATTAAACTATTTTAAATTGTACATGAACTTTATGGACTCTCTGTATAAGCTACTGTCCAACATAAGTACACTTAAATGTATCAAACATGACCTGTATTAATTTTGGAAATCATCCACATGCTTAACATTTTAAGCTGTATGATATATTAATAAAAATAAATAATAAGAAGGAGCATGGCATTAGCAAGATGTCACAATAAGAGTGCTTCTCCCCAGCCCCCAAAAAACCAATAGGAACAATCATAAAGGTCTTTGTGAAGGTATCCATGAAAATACCTTCACAAATTCTAAGGAACCCAAATGAGGGATTACAGCACTTAAATGAAGCAAAAAAATAAGAAACCATTCATGGAAGAGGGTAGGAAGGAAAGCTTTACATTCCCTTCATGAATATTCCCCCAAACTCACACAGAGCACAACATGAAGAGAGATACTGTCTTCCTAGATGAAGGACAAGGAAGTGAGCAAGGACTTCACAGAGCATCCCAGCACCAGGCCCTCCCCAGGAAACCCTCATGTCAAGCAGGCCTTGTGGTCCAGGGGCCATGCCTGTCTCAATGCCCTGGGATATTGAGTGGCATCCATGGACTCAGATATCAGGCCACTGCCCTACAGACCCAAGAACCAGGCCTTCCTTCCAGACTCATGCTCCAGGCCCACCTTAGTGCCAAGCCAGGTCTTGTGGCCTCAGGCTCCAGGTTGGTCCCATGGACCCAGGCTCTCAGGTGGCCCCCATGGCTCCAGGACCCAGGCCCACCCCTGTGGTCAGCTGGTTCCTGTGGTCCTAGGTACCAAGCCAGAATCTATGGATTTAGGCTTCAGGCTGGTCCTCATATGCCCTCATAGGCAGGACACAATTATGAGAGGGACTTCATCTAACAAATGCAAACAGTGTAATCACATTCTTTGTACCCTCAATTAACCTGAAACAATAAAAAAGAAAGAAAGAAATTACTTTAAATGTGAATGAATGAAACTTTCCAATCAAAGACCTAGAATGATTGTATGAATTGAAAAAAAAAAAAAAGACTCAACTATTTGCTGCCTAAAACAGGTCAAAAGTAAAGAGATGGAAAAGAATGCTCTATGCAAATAGCAACCAAAAGAGGTCGGGGTAGCTACACTTAGACAAAATATACGTAAGTCTAAAACTTTCATAAGAGACAAAGAAGGTCACTTTATAATGATAAAGGGTTCAATTCATCAAGGGGATATAACAATGTAAATATATATGAACACAAGTTTGGAGCACCTAAATATATACAGCAAATAATAACAGAACCAAAGAAAGAAATAATAATACGATGATAGTAGAAAACTTCAATACCATACTTTCAATACTTGACAGATCATACAAACAACAACAAAAAAAATTAATACAGAAAAATTAGATTTGAACTACTCTATAGGCCAAATGACCCTAACAGACAAATAGGGAAAATTTCATCCAGGCACACCAGGGGACAGACACATTCTTCTTGGTCACATGGAACATTCTCCAAGATATATCATATATGTATTAGGCCATAAAACAAATCTTCACTCATTAAAAAGTGTGAAATCATATCAGGTTTCTTCCCTGACCAGAATGGTATGAAATTAGAAATCAATAACCAGAATCAAAATAGAAAAATTCAGAAATACATGGAAATTAACATGCTCCCAAACAGCCAACGGATGAAGAAGAAATCACAAAGTAAAAATTTAAAAAATCTTGAGGGAAACAAGAATGGAAATATAACATACCAAAATTTATGAGATGTAGGAAAACTAGTTCTAGGGGGGAATTTTATAGTGATGAACATCTACATTAAGAAAAAAAAGTTCTCTAATAAACAACCTAAATTTACATCCCAAGGAACTAGAAAATGGACAAAGTAAGACCAATAATAATATAAGAAATGGAACAAAAGTTATTAGAGCAGAAATACATGAAATAGACACTATAAAGACAATAAAAAAAATCATTGCAACTAGGAGTTTGTTTTTCAGAAAGATAAAATTTACAAAACTACTAAATTTAATGTAATCTAAATCTAACATATAGCATGGTACTATTGTTATTATTGTACTGCCAACTTAAAATTAGCTAAGAAAGCAGTTACCTCAATTAACTTTTCCAAAAAAAGTTAATTTTATTAGTCCAAAGTCTAATAAAGTTTATTTTATTTTTAAATAAAATGAGTAATGAAAGAGGAGACCTTATTGCTGATATCACAGAATTACAAAGGATCATAGGAGGTTTTCATATGTGATTATCTACCAACTTGGATAACTTGGAAGAAAGTAATACATTTCTAGACAGACATATCAGCCATGATTAAATCATGAAAATATAGAAACTCTGAACCGATGAAAACAAAGGAAGGAGGTTGAAGCAGCAACCAAAAGTCTTCCATCAAAGACAAACTCAAGAAGTAATGGCTTCGCTGGTGAATTCCACAAAACATTTGGAATTAACTCAAATCCTTATAAACTCTTCCAAAATAATTAAAGGAAACATTTCCAAACTCATTTTAGAAGGTTGGCACTGTCCTGATACTAAAGCCAGACAAGGACACTACAAATAAACAAAATTGTAAGCCAATACTGATGATGAACATAGGTGCAGAAATTCTTAACAAAATACTAGCAAACTGAATTGAGCAGCACACTGAGATCATACATCACAGACTAGTGGGATTCATCCCTGAGATCCAAGGATGGATCAAAATACATAAATGAAAAAATACAATACACCACATTAACAAAGGATAAAAAATCATATAATCATTTCAATAATGCATAAAAAGTATTATACAGAATTCAACATTATTCATGATAAGAACTGCCAACAAATTAGGTATAGAAATTCAATAAGCCCAACATAACAAAGGCCATCTATAACAAATCCACACCT
Source organism: Perodicticus potto (assembly GCA_963574655.1). Lineage (NCBI taxonomy): Eukaryota > Metazoa > Chordata > Mammalia > Primates > Lorisidae > Perodicticus > Perodicticus potto. The sequence continues at coordinate 6,995 of CAUYRH010107425.1, read as the reverse complement.
AATATTATACTCAATGGTAAAATGCTGAAAGCTTTTTTTTCTAAAGTTAGAAACAACAGAGGAGCGGTGCCTATGGCTCAGTGGGTAGGGCACAGGCCCCATATACCAAGGGTAGTGGGTTCAAACCCAGCCCTAGCCAAATTGCAACAAAAAAATTGTCAGACATTGTGGCAGGCGCCTGTAGTCCTAACTACTTGGGAGGTTGAGGCAAGAGAATCACCAAAGGCCAACAGCTAGAGGTTGCTGTGAGCTGTGATGTCACAGCACTCTACTGAGGGCGACAAAGTGAGACTCTGTCTCTAAAAAAACAAAAAAAGTAAGAAACAACAACAGAAATGCCCACTGTCACTACTTCTTTTCAGCATAGTAGTGAAAGTCTTAGCCAGAGATATTAGGCAAGAAAAAGAAAGAAAAGGCATTCAAATCAAAAGGGAAGAAGCTAAATCATCTCTCTATAGATGACACAGTCTTACGTAAAGAACATCCTAAAAACTCCACCAAACAATTTCACTAATAATATAGTGCATATTGCAAAGGTATGTGTCAAATCTATTAAGAGTAGAGTAAAAATGTCTTAACAATTAAGTATTGTGAAAGCTATGTTAACCAGTTTGATGTAAGCATTCCAAATTGTATTTAAAATCAGCACATTGTACCCTATAAAAGCATTAATGTTCACAGTTATGATTTAATAAATTGTTTAAAAAATTAATAAACCAATTTAGTAAATTTCAGAATTAAATAAATCAACAAAAAATAGATTTCATTTCTTTATATACACTAACAACAAACTACCCATAAATGAAATTAAGAAAAAAATCTCATCAAACAATATGCTTGGGAATAAATTTAACCAAAGAAATGAAATATTTATATACTAAAAATTATAAAGCATTAACGAACGAAATTAAAGTAGATACAGATAAATGGAAAGATATTGCATTTTTATGGATTTAAGGAGTTAATATTGTTAAAATGTCCACACTACTCAAAACCTTCTACAGACTCAAAGTAATTCCTATCTAAAAAAGACAAATTCACAGAAGCAGAAAACTAGTAACAGTGGTTTCCAGGGGATAGCAGTTGGGATAAGGGGATGATCTTGGTCAAAATGTAGAAAGTTTCAATTATGCAGGAGGTTCTGTATCTAATACATGGCATGGTACTACGGTTAACAACACTCCATGCATGTGTACAGAAATTTACTATGAGGGTAAATCTCAAATGCTCTCACCACACATACAAAAAGGTAACTATGTAAGATAATACACATGTTAATTATCTTGATTGTGATGATCATTTCACAACGTGTACATATCTCAACACATCATGCTGCACGCCTTCAATATTTGCAATGTTTGTCAATTATTCCTCAAGAAAGCTGGAAAAATAAATAAATACATAAAGGTACTAGTTTCTCATTTAGAATTTTTGCAAGAATATTTTTCAAAACTTATTTGATAAGCATTTGATAATTTATGTGCCAGGAACTAACTCAAATGTATCATCTGATGCTTTGATAAGCATTTGAGCTTTTGATTATTTATGTACCAGGAACTAACTCAGCTGTATCATTTACCTGCTATCGGAGCAGACAATCTACTTCCTGTTCTTGCCCATAAGCAACAGGTGTGCCACAGAAGGCATAACTTTTTCTACCTAAAACAAATCTACTCAGCCTTGGGCTAGAAAAAGATTCTGAAAACATTGGAGAAACTATTAGAGCTGTGGTTTCTGTATACTCACTGTGGTACCTATACATTAACTGCCACAATAACCTTTGCAAATATGTAATAATTACTATCCCTATATGTAATATTTACTTTTCTTTTTATCTCATACCTATGTTCTTCAGTACACTTAGACTCTTAAGCCTATTCTTATTGTCCACATGAGCAAAGAGTCTCAGAGAGGTTTCACTTGATTGAATTGCCAGAAGCTGCCTTGTTAACCAGGCTTATTAGGACAATTTTTCCTAGAAGAATTTAACATGGAAAAATGACCTTATTAATATGTGTAGAAACACATTAATTTTATTTCTTGATGTCTTTCAATTTTAATAAATCTAAAAGTGCTGACATATGACCTTGAAGAAAACACATACCAAAGCTATTGAAATTACTCTAAGTATGTTTTTTTCTTTTTAGTTATTCATTGCCCTCTTAACTATCTTGCCCAGTTGGTCAGTAATTAAGAATATGCTTGAGTTTTTAATATCATGAAAATGAATAAGTAACCACAAAATCATATCCTTAGATAGTTAACTCATTTGATAGATTCAAAGTGACTCCCTAATTACCTGTATATTAAAATTCACTTTCCACATTGTCAATAATTTAATGTTATTATTATAAAATCCAATAATTAGAAAGTATACCTTCTACTAAAATCTTTTTATCATCATCAAATTCCGTAGACAAATTGGAATAAATTCTTTATAAATTTATACATTCAGGAGTTTAATGGTGAAAGGGTAGAAAGAAGGGTAAGGAAGGAGGGGACAGCAACAAAGGAGGAGTCTTGATAACACGGGTGGTGTTTAAATTTCTTTTAGGGTTATATCCTGTCTCAAAAGACATCCAATTTGGATGAAGATCCTCTGGTTGGAGCAGGACTAATTCTGTCCTGGGGGTACCCACTTTTGGCTCCTGGCAGTACTTGAGGACCATACTCAGGACCCACACTTTGATGTTCACTATTGGTTCCGAAAACCTACAATTCCAAATGAGAAGAATGTGGAGGAAGCTGTGAAGGAGGTCCTTGCCTACATTCAGTTTCTGACACCTAAGTTTCCTCTAGCTGTGCTGAGATGCATTATGCAACCTTCTCTGGATGTCAGAGATCATTTCTCTTCATCTTATCTTAGCTACACCCAACATAGGAATGTACATATAGGATCCAATAAGTAAGATAATTGTGAGCACCTTTCTCGGGTCCCATTTGTATAGTCAGAGAGGAAAGCACCTTGTGTCCTTCCAAGAGCAAATCTAAGAGCATAGGATTGTGGGCTTTCCCCGGACACAATCAAAGGCAGATGTACTTTACTCTAATGAAGTAATGGGAGAAAGAGCAGAGAAGGACGCCACCTCAAATATACTCCTCGGAAGACAGGAAAAACCAGGCCCAAGGAAGAAATGAACAAGAAAGCTAAAATTCTAGAATAAGTTTGTCGTATACCAATAATATCTATGTCATGCTTAAGTAAACATCATTTTTACCTACCATGAATTACTACCCCTCCCCCAAAAGTGTAAGCACCGGGATCACAGAGGCCTGAGTCTGAATCTCATATCTATCATTGAACAGCTGCATGACATTGATAAAATTATTTCATTTTTCTTGCCTGTAAAATGTACATAACAATCTGAACCTCAAGAATTTCTTGACAAGATTGAGTGTGACAATGTAAGGGGCAAGGACAAAACCCAGCGCCTAGCCAGCTGCAAGCCAACACTGTTGATAAGAAGAACTTCCCAATGAAACTGAAGGAGTCAGTTACTATGGGGATTGTAAAATTCTATCCTTAGAATGGCTCAGCCACAGCCTCAGGTAAGTTTTAGTGGGCTCAAGTACTTTATTAATGAGCAAGTTTAGAGGTTCTCTGCTCCTGTACTTCAGGAGATATAATTGTTCTGAGGTTATGCACTACCCACCTTGTCTTAGAGAATGCAAAATATATCATTATGCAGTTTTAATCAGGAAAGTATTTCAGAGGACAGGTACTATCTGTGGTTCCTTAGCAACAGCAGCCATGCATAACATCTGCTGTATTATGCTTAGCATGGTGCCTATGTAAACATTTAATAACTCACAGCTCCTATGCACTAACAACTACAGGGTATCTGTAAGAGATCTGTAGCTTCAATAAAATATGCAGTATTCACATTTGATAGTTATTACGTGAGTCTTTTTTTAAAAATCTATTTTTGTTTAATCTTGCTTTAATGTTAAATTTCTGTATTTTGGAGGGTATAGTGTTTCAACAGAAGAGAAGGGCTAAGAAAAATCTCCTCTTTACAACAGATTTAACTTCTTTCCAATTAAAGAGGGAAGCTTCCCGTGTAAACCTCTGAGATAAGTGCATGAGGATACAGAAATATTTAAGCCACAAGTCCACCTAGAAAGATTACAATCTAATTGGAGGATGGTGGGGCAATGTGCATAGCACATAATTTATTCCTGTTATAAGGTAGAATGTGGTAAATTCTCATCTATTGGGTCTACAGAAATTTGAAAAACTCTAAGCTTTCATTGCCTGCGGTCAGCAATGACTGCAGTCTTTTGCTCCAAACTTGGGTTTGGTATCAGAAATCTTGTCAATAGGGTGCTCCGTCAAGCCAACAGTGTTTGTTCAGAGTCAATAATCTAATTAATATCTCTGAATTATTACGTTGGTGTTTCTTGCTAAAAAATACGTTACCTAAGAGAACTGTTCCATTCATTAGATAGCTATTAGGAAATTAACATTTCTGATTTGAACAGAGAGATCTAACATTACTCAATAGAAAAGAAAGGTTGTCAGAGGGATGAAAAGCTCACATATCTTCAGGGGACAAGTTGTTATTATAAATGAGTGTAATGGTCTAGATGTGAAAATTAGGACTAGTAGGACCTAGGGGTATTATAGAACACAGACAAATTTTAAAATTCTAAGCAAGGCATAACCACAATAAACGAATTGTTGGAATATTTACGGCTCATGGTTGCAAACCCCTAATCTATGACATAATGCTAAAGGTACAGAACGAGGTTGTCTTTGCTGATCTGAAAACACCATATATATCACATGGTGGGCAGGACTAATAATCTGCTGGGTACTCTGAGGAGATTTATAAGCACCAGAAGTAAGTTCTCCATTCTGCCTTACTTGGGCCTGACAATACCAAGGCTCCTAACTACAGGTACAGGTCAAGTCTTAGCTCCAGAGATCCGTGAAGTTGGATATTCATGCAAAGTAATCAAATGTATAACATTAAGAAAATGGATTTTGAATGGTGGCAATTCCCTTTTATAGTGGCCCATTTCTAAATTAAAAGGAAGACTATTTCTGATCTTTTTTTCACACTTGATACAATTAAGAAAAGTGTGGATAATGACAGGATGGTAATAGTTTCTGCAATGTGAGTTCAGGCCATCTTTAAAGAAATATACATTTATCTGCTTTTGGTAAGTGAAAATCTAAGGCTAAAATTTATGTCTTCCTGTGTCCCATAAACACTGTGTATAGATGTGGATCACTTATACCACTTTCCCATTTTCTTTAGTAGAAACTTCCTTCCTAAAAGCACAGTATTTTAAGAAGAAAATAAAAATAGTTGGTCCTAAGGCTTTTTAAATTTATATTATTGTTCCTTGTGAATTTGCTGTACCAGAGAATTGCTGAAGGAAGGATTATGGAGGTAATACTTTAGAAAAAAAATTCAAACAAGAAAATTTTTGCCAAGGCCGTGGCCTGCATTATAAGTGGTATCAAAATGGTAGGATCCTTAAGAGATACACATGAATTTTAGAAAAATATATACACATTTCAAAATCTACACTACACATTCTACATATTGTATGATACAATCTTAAACAAACTTTTAAGACTCATTTTCTAAGAATTCTGATATTTTTATTGTCCAAGAATATTGGCAACAGACCCACTCCTCCTACACTATTGGTGACATTTTTGCTCAAAGCAAAATATATGTAAATATTGGCCAGCAATATATATTGAGTGCCTTATATCTGTATTTACACTTCTGTAAAAAGCATACGCAGTATAAATAAATCAACTTTTCAAAATGTTTTTTTAAAATATTGTCTTAAAAAGTATGTCATTTGGGGCTGGGCACAGTGGCTCAGGCCTGTAATTTGAAAGGCCAAGATTGAGGCCAGGAGTTTCACACCAGCCTAGGCAGCATAGCTAGACCCAATCTCCATAAAAAAAAAAAAAAAAAAAAAAAAATTTGTCAGGTATGGTGGTGGGAGCCTTCAGTCCCAACTACTTAGGAAGCTCAGGCAGGAGGAGATCTGGAGCCCAGGAGTTTGAAGTTGTAGTGAGCTATGACGATGCCACTGCCCTCCAGCCTGAGTGACAAAAAGAGGCCCCTCCCCCTAAAAATCCTTTTAAGATTCAGAAGTAGAAAAAAATGTCCCATGAAATGTGTTCATAGAAGAGCTATAATAAAATTTGTATATTAACTATTTTCCTATACCAAACATGTAACAAATACTCGATACTATCTTATGAAGGAAAAGCAGTCCCACATATAAAGAGTTCCCAATTTAAATAAGGAAGGTACAAAATAAGCAGTTAATCCTAAAGTCGTTGCGAGAGTTCAGAAATGCTGTTTAATCTAACCCACCATGCAATTTACATCTATTGCTTACTGCGCAACACTCTTAGACAAACTCCAAATGGCCATGTGGGATGAATACTAATATAGTGTTGATTTTCATTACTTAAAAAAAAATTTCATCCCTAATCCTCAATGGAGAACTCCTGTATCTCAAACTGGTTAGATGATGATAATAATAATAATAATAATAATAATAATAATAATAATGATGATGATGCTGATGATGATAATAAAAAACAACTGTCTCTCATTCATCAAAAGTACAACTGAAAGAAGTGAGGACAGGAAAAGATATTTGGAAAGATGTTCTTGCTAAAAATTATCTGTTTTATCTTCAAAATATAACAGAACAGTAAGTTGACTTTGAATACTTTATTATTGGTTTTCATTGACAGATTCTATAAGAAATGACCCCACTTGCCAGGTCTGCTGTTTAAACAGAGTCAGTTACAAATCTATCACCAAAAACTGTTTATGTGGAGTCACACCTGAAAAATAGCCTTTGTTTTTTAAGTACTAAAGAAAGCTTTGCTTTTTCTTAGAAACAGATATTTTCTTCTTTTTAACTGGCCTTTTCTGTATTTTCTTTAAGATGTTGAGAAATTCAGTGCCAAATTCAATATAATGTATAATGTGTGTGTGTGTGTGTGT
>CAUYRH010107423.1:0-17313 GCA_963574655.1 Perodicticus potto | reverse complement strand
GAACCCGCCAGCTCAGGTGTACGTGGCTGGCGCCTTAGCCCGTTGAGCCACAGGCGCTGAGCCAAGAGTAATTAATTTTTAAAAATGTTCTATGAGCCAGAGGAATTCCAAATTTACTTCGAAATCACCATACCTATCTTGCTATAGCAAACATTTAAAGTCTGTTAGCTAAATGAACCACAATAGCCTTAAGATCAACCAGGCCAGGCTCAGGGCCCGTTGCACAGTGGTTACAGTGCCAGCCACATACACCGAGGCTGGTGGGTTCAAATTTGGCTGGGCCAGCTAAACTACAACAAAAACAAAAATAGCCGGGCATTGTGGCAGGTGCCTGTAGTTCCAGCTACTAGGGAGGCTGAGGCAAGAGGAAGTCTTAAGCCCAAGAGTAGAGCTGTGACACCACTGCACTCTACCAAGGGTGACATAATGAGACTTCGTCTCAAAAAAACCCAAAAATCAACCAGGCCAGGTGTGGTGGCTCAAACCTATAATCCCCAATACTTTGGAAGGCCTAGGAGGGAGGATTACTTGAGGCCAGGAGTTTGAGGCTGTAGTAAGCTATGATCACCCCATCGTACTCCAGCCTGGGAGACAGAACAAGACCCCTCCTCATTGAATGAATGAATGAATGAATGAATGGATTTGGGTTGAAACTGAGTTTTCTGTTCATTCATTCATTCATTTGTAGGCTAGTCCTGGTGACCATTTATAGCTATATAAGAAGCTCATAGACTTGGGAGCTCTTCTGCTCTTCCTCAGAATTGGGTCTCTATGGATCACTAAAGCCTATAATTACTTTCTGCCCAGCGCAATGGCTCATGTCTGTAATCTCGGCACTCTGGGAGGCTAAGGCCAGTGGATTGCCTGAGCTCAGGAGTTCGAGACTAGCCTGAGCAAGATTGAGACCCCTATCTCTAAAAATAGCTGGGCATTGTGAGGTGCATGTAGCCCTAGCTACTTGGGAAGCTGAGGCAAGAGGATCACTTGAGCCCAGGAGTTTGAGCTTGCTGTGAACTATGACGCCATGACACTCTAACAAGGAGTGACAAAATGAGACTGTCTCAAAAAAAAAAGAATTACTTTCCAATGAATCACCTTTCTTAAGCATCAAAAATGTTTCTCCATGGCTCGGCACCCGTAGCTCAGTGGTTAGGGCGTAGACCACATACACTGGGCCTGCTAAACAATGACAACTATGACAAAAAAATAGCCGGTATTGTGACAGGTGCCTGTAGTCCCAGCTACTTGAGAGGCTGAGGCAAGAGAATCGCTTAAGCCCAAGAGTTTGAGGTTGCTGTGAGCTGTGATGCCACAGCACTCTACTGAGGGTGACATAGTGACTCTATCTCAAAAAAACAGAAAAAAAATGTTTCTCCAGTTATCTGAAGGATCTCTCTCAAGCCTTTGTTTTCTTGTTCAAGTTGAAGTATCCGCTCTTGTTCCTTGCAACCCTAATGTTCTTCCGTTTCCATGGCCTTTCCTCATTACTATGGCCAGTGCAGTTACCTGGTCTACATGTGCTTCTAGTTCCTTCTGATTTGCTTCTGCAGCCTCCTCTAAGTCCATGCTGAGGTGCTGCAGGAATGCGTGGGCGATGCATCAAGGAAAAATCCTTGGAGTTGTTACCACGCTCCATGTCAATCTCAGAGTGCTGCTCTTTTAACTTCATTGTCATGCCCGGATCTTCTTTGCTAGCCATTACTGATCTAAACATTTGTTCTTGATACTTGTTCATCATAAATTCCAAGGCAGTGATGTACTTCCCGGGCTGTGTGCAGTTCTCTGTTCTCTTGTCCCGCTCGCTGATTTGTTGTTCTAGATTCCCATAACTGATGTGGACCCTGGCCGATGCCATGCGACTTCATTAAGTTCTCAAATTTTTCCCTAAATTAAGCTGTTGAATTTCTTTCTTCATCACTTCTATGCTTGTTGAGAGCTGTGGTTTTTCTCAGTCGGAGACTCTGCTGCCTGGTCGTGATCGCCCAGGCTTTCAAGGAGAGCTTTACATCGGCGAGTGCCTTCTCAATTGTGTGACTGATTTCTAAAGGAATATTCCGGTGTCGGTCCCGAGGAGCCCTCAGCTGTACAGATCAGGACACATAAAGCCTCTACCAACCAGGACCTATGCACTGACCCATTGGAGTCATTGGCCAAGGAGACCAGGCAGCAGAGGGGTGGCGGGGATGGGGGTTAAGGAGGCTCGGCCCTATTGCTCGCCACCGAGAAACCTTCTCTGACCGCCTCTGACTAATGCTCCCAAGCCTAGTATAACATTCTTGAAATGACAAAATTTTAGGAAATGGACAACAAATTAATGATTGCCAGGGGTAAACGAAGGGAGTGGAGGTGGGAGGGAAGTAGGTGCTGCTTATAAAAGGCAACACCAGGAAGTCTGGCTGTGACAGAAAGTTCTGTACCTTGACTGTATCAATGTCAATATCCTGGTTGCGATATTGTAGTGTGTTTTTTCAAGATGTTACCGTTGGGGGAATTTAAGAGTACATGAGATCTCTGTATTATTTCTTACAACTATAAATGAATCTGTAATTATATTCTAATAAAAAGTTTAACCAGAAAATTAAATCCTTCTTTACTGATTGCAAGGGTTTGCATTTGCATGATGATGGGAATCATTTAGGGATTTTGTTACTGTCCCCCCTACCCCAGGATTCCTTCCTTTCCCCCTCCCTCCCTCCCTCTCTCTCTTTCTCTTTCTTCTTTGAGGCAGTCTCATGCTGTCACCCTGGGTAGAGTGCCATGGCATTATCACAGCTCACAGCAACTGCCAACTCTTGGGTTCAAGTAAGTGATCCTCTTGCCTCAGTTTTTCTATTTTTAGTAGAGACGGGTTCTCTTTCTCAGGCTGGTCTTGAACTCCTGGACTCAAGCAATCCATCTGCCTTGGCCTCCCAGAGTGCTGGGATTACAGACATGAGCCACTGAGCTCAGCCAATGCACTCTTTCTTAATTAATCACTATTTTCTTTCTTTTTTTTTGAGACAGTCTCACTATTTCACCCTCAATAGAGTGTCATGTCATCACAGCTCACAGCAACCTCAAACTCTTGGGCTTAAGCAATTCTCTTGCCTCAACCCCCCAAGTAGCTGGGACTACAGCCACCCACCACAAAGTCTGGCTAATTTTTTGTTGCACTTGTCATTGTTGGTTAGCTGGGCCAGGCTCGAACCTGCCAGCCTGGGTGCATGTGGCTGGCACTGTAACCACTGTGCTATGGGCGCTGAGCCTAATCACTGATTTCAATGATAATTCCAACCAAAAAGCCTTAAAGTCTCAGGAGTAATGACTCTTATGGTGGAATTTCAGGTACTAAACCAATTCAGGAGGTGCAGCCTTTGGTCAAGAAGCCACTCCACAGCCCCTAAACCCCAATTATTTTATTTTATTTTTTGAGACAGAGCCTCAAGGTATTGCCCTGGGTAGAGTGCTGTGGCATCACAGCTCACAGCAACCTCCAACTCTTGAACTCAAGCAATTCTCCTGCCTCCGCCTCCCAAGTAGCTAGAACTACAGGCACCCACAACGCCGGGCTATTTTTTAGTTGCAGCTGTCGTCATTTGGGAGGCCCGGGCTGGATTCGAACCTGCCAGCTCAAGTGTATGTGGCTGGCACCTTAGCCATTTGAGCCACAGGCGCCAAGCCAAAAACCCCAATTATTAATGCTGCTGCTGCCGCTGGCTAGGTGTGGGGCTTCTGGGCCTACCTCATCCGTAACATGGGCATGTCAGTGATGTCACTGTCAAGTGTTCAATCCTGTGACTTGTCCCTTCTTCTTCTTTTTTTTTTTGAAAATAAGGTAAAGCTTATCTTCTGGGATGCCCAATACATAGGGTTGAGATTGGCAGGTGGAAGGCAGTGGCTGGCTGGCTGAGGGGGTGTGGGGAGGAGACGCTGTCAGTCAGACCTGGAGGGGTGAGAGGTCTTGTGTGATCAGGGAGGTCCAGGCAAAGGACCTCCCTGTGTGAGTGCTGGGAAGGAAGTTCCTGGTGAGAGGGTGTGGGAGGAGTTGACGACCTTACAATTCAACAATGTGTACCTTTCCCCAGTGTAAAGCCCCATAGAGCCAAGAGGTCTGCTCTCCTGGAGAAACACTGCTGCTGTGGCCTGACCCTTGCAACATTCTCGGGCAGGTTGGGTGTCTGCACTTCTACTCTTTTCAATGTAGATGACAGAAATGTGGTGGGTCTGATGTAGATGCTGTTCACACCTTGACAGGACCTGTCATTACGTGAGTCAGACGTAATGACAGGTCCTGTCATTTTTTTCAGAAAAAAAATCTCTGCTTTGACAAGTCTTTGGAAAATATGTTTCTTAATCCACTGGCTTGCTTTCAAATATATGTTTCAAAATACGTTAGCTGGGTCCCCATCTGCAGGTTGAGATTGAGAACAATATGATACCAGGTATGGCCACCAGGGGGCAAGCAAGAGCATCCTGGGACGGGTCTGGGAGGAGGTCCATTAGGACCAGGACCCAAGGAGGAAGAAAGGAGAAAGAAAGGAGGCAACTGAGGCTCCCGGGCAGAAGGGAAGTCTCCCAAGCTGTGGAGGTTGGAAGTTGACCTGCTGCTGAAGCCTGCACCCTGGCATTATTGTGGGTGGTGAGCACTGAACCTGTGTATACTCCTTAAGTCCCAGTTTGTCCTGAGTGGGGTCTGCTCACCCCAGAGCCACACTCTGCCTTCAGCACCACCGGGCACTGGGCTCCACTGCTCAGAACACAGCCACGCATGGACCCGCTGGAGCCGGACCTGAGGCCACTCTCTGCGCTGTGCTGACTCTTCCCTGTCCCAGCTTCCTTAAATTCCAGAATTTGCCCAAGGTATGACAAAACAATAGCAGTGGATTTCAGTATTTTCCCCTAAGTATCAACTCACCTCTGCATCTGGCTTTGCCTGCTCCACTGGGCGCAGTCTCGGGGGAACAGTCTATCAACCAAGGGGTGGGCATGGGACTCAATCAGGCCAGTCGGCATCTCTGTCTCCTAGGAACCAGAGTCTTAAGCTGAGTGATAAAATATGATCACAGCTGATCTTCCCTGATAGCACTGTCTTATAAAGTGTATTGCGTGGCTCTTGCCGCCTGGGTTGCCAGAACTGTCCTGTTTCCTGTCCTACACGTGTCCTGGTTGCTCAGCATTCTTTGTATTCTGAGAGTTACCCTTCTAGAACCTTCTAATTCCTTTTAAAAAATACAGCCAGAATTCATTTCTGTTCCTTTGATCTAGAAAACACGAAGTGATACAGACAGGCTAAATCTAAGATGGTGACATCACATGTAAAGAATACTTGTGTGGGTCTAAAAATGGATTCAAAACCACCTGCACATGAGCCAGATGGTGAAGTGAACTCAGGAGTAGCGTGAGGTGAGAGCTGGGGGATTCCTGGAAAGATACAAGCTGCTGCCAGTGAGGCAGGGAGAGTGCACTCCTGCCCGATTATGGCTTCATTAATGGGGGACACAGAACCTGGACAAGCCAGGTAAGGCTCACGCTGCATCCTGCAAAAAAGCCCACAATGGGGAGGAATTTGGAAATTCCATCGAAGGAGCAGAATTGTTCAGCCTGGAGCAGAGAAGGCATGCTATCTTAAAAGATCACTTTTTCAGTCATTTAACAATTATTCATGGCATGCCAGGCACTATGAGATGAGATAAGACATACCTCCTCCAGTGCACAGGGAGCCTGGTACTGAGGTGGGGGAGACAGGGCTCTGGGGCAGCGCCCCCTCCACATGGAGAAAGGACTTTTCAGAGCAGGGAGCGTCTGAGGTGAGTCTAGCAGGTGAGCGGGAATGAGTTACTCCAGCACATAGGCAGGTGGGGTGGCCACGGGAGAGGGGCCTTCTGGTAGGGGCAGCATAGACGCTGGCACTAGATGGGGAGTGGGCACAGTGGTGTGGGGTGCGGCAGAGTGGGAGGGGGCTGGCACCAAATGGGAAACAGCCTCGGATGTCCTGCCAAGGGAGCCCCTGAAGGTTTTTAAGTAGGGGAGTAACAAAATGAGATTTGCAGTTTTAAAGATCACTGTGGAAAAAGATTTGGAAGCAGAGCCAAGACTGGATAGATGAGAGAATTTAGGAGTGAGCTGGGATAGTCTGGTGGTGGGGCATCTGGGCTGGTGAAAGGGCAGGAGGGACCGGGAGGGCTAAGATGTCCCAGGCTAAGACGTTCACCAGGGTGGGTGTGGGCAGCTGGTCTTCCAAAGGAGCCATTCTGGCCGTGGCAACAGACCCTTGGGCAGCCACTCAGGCCTCGGGGCCCAAATGCCACATTTGCCAGGACAGCCAGACTGCAGGTGGTTTTCAGAGGCTGACATGTAGTAAGCAGACTCAAAATGGACTGCCTGGCAGGTCCAAATACCAATGTGTTAACTCCCAGCAAGGAATCAAAATTTAAAAAGTTTAACTAGGTCTCTCTCACCTTTTCTCGTCCAGGAGAAGGACCCATTTTTTTTTTTTGGAGACAGACTCTCACTTTGTTGCCCTTGGTAGAGTGCTGTGGCATCACAGCTCACAGCAACCTCCAGCTCTTGGTCTGAGGCAATTCTCTCGCCCTAGCCTCCCAAGTAGCTGGGACTATAGGCACCTGCCACAACACCTGGCAACTTTTTTTTGTTGCAGCTTGGCCGGGTCCGGGTTTAAATCTGCCACCCTCAGTATATGGGGCTGGCGCCCTACTCACTGAGCCGTAGGCGCCGCCCAAAGGGCCCACTTCTAACTCTCTTTGGAAATGCTCAACACTTTTTCTTTGTTCTTTAAATAAAATCATTCTCTGTGGGCGGCACCTGTAGCTCAGTGGGTAGGGCGCTGGCCCCGTATACTGAGGGCGGCGGGTTCAAACCCGGCCCCGGCCAAACTGCAACAAAAAAAATAGCTGGGCGTTGTGGCAGGCGCCCGTAGTCCCAGCTATTCAGGGGGCTGAGGCAAGAGAATCGCCCAAGCCCAGCAATTGGAGGTTGCTGTGAGCTGTGATGCCACAGCACTCTACCGAGGGCGATAAAGTAAGACTCTGTCTCTAAAAAAAAAAAGAGATCTTTGTTACCCTGAAACCTGTGCAAGTTACTTTACTCTCCACCCACACTACCTGTGCTGCCCCAGTTTTATCTTCACGTCTGCTTTCAATTACCGTCGTGCCTTGACTGAACTTTCCAGCTTAGCCGAGCAATCCAACCAAGTCAACTGAGTTCAGGGAACTCAGACCCCAACCTCCAACATAAACCATAATATTGATAAGGAGCTTTTTTCTCTCCTGACAATCCCATTAAGACCACCTGAAGAAAAGGCAGACATTTCAAAACCAGGGAGGAGGGTTGGGGAACAGGATTATGGAGGATGGAGAGATTGTTCCAGAACGAAAGAGACGAGGAGCCTTAACATGCAATGTGTGCTCTCCTTTAAAGTCATTTCAAACACATCAGTCATAAAAATGCGTTTTGAAATACGGGGGTGCCAAAAACATGAGTGCATATTTTCAGCAATGTTATCTATGTATTACTTCTCAAAGTTGAATTGAGTTATGGTAGAAATGTGTAGTGTGACATTCACTCCAAAGATGGCATTAATAAGACGAATGCTAGCATCACTCTGTGACAGGCAGGACATCAAAGAAAATGGTGGAAGCCTGGTTGTTGTTCCAGGAGCCCAAGACCATTTTGAAGTGGTATTCGAAATCTGAGAACATTGGGTGGTGCCTGTGGCTCAGTGGGTAGGGTGCCGGCCCCATATACCGAGGGTGGCAGGTTCTAACCCGGCCCTTGGCCGAACTGCAACAAAAAAATAGCCGGGTGTTGTGGCGGGCGCCTGTAGTCCCAGCTACTCGGGAGGTTGAGGCAAGAGAATCGTCTAAACCCAGGAGTTTGGAGGTTGCTGTGAGCTGTGTGACGCCATGGTACTCTAACAAGGAGTGACCGATAGGGTGAAACTCTGCCTCTATAAAAAAAAAAAAAAAAGAAAAGAAATTGAGAACATTGCGGAAATAAACAGCAATGGAGGGGTGAGTGTGCAACACAATCTCCAGCCCTGGGCCAAGCACAGAGGCTCATGCTGCCGGTAATCCTAGCACTCTGCAAGGCTGAGGCGGGTTGTTTGAGCTCAGGAGTTCGAGACCAGCCTGAGCAAGAGTGAGACCTTGTTTTCACTGAAAATAGAAAAATTAGCCAGGTATTGTGGTGTACCCCTATAGTCCCAGCTACTTGGAGGCTGAGGCAAGAGGATTACTCAAGCCCAAGAGTTTGATGTTGCCGTGAGCTGGGCTGAAGCCACCACACTCTAGCTTGGGCAACAGAGACTCTATCTCTAAAAAAAAAAAAAAGAAAGAAAGAAAGAAAGAAAGAAAGAATTTAGGAATCCAGTAAGAATCCGCTGTTGGCATTTACTATTCCACTTTCAGCTCATCTCAGTAGTTCTGAGGTGGTTTGTCCTGTGCGCCTTGTGGGTGTTTTTAATCTTCATCTGTCATTTCAGAGCTCTCCCCTTTATTTGTACTTTATTTATTGATTTATTTTAGAGACAGGGTCTTGCTGTTTTGCTGTGATTATTTGCTCAAATGATGCTCTCGCCTCAGCCTACGGAGTAACGGGGGCTCGGGGGCAGCTGTGGTCTTCATATTTCAGGCATGCACTTGGACATGTGGTCCCATCATTTTATGTGTGTTTTCTAGGCTCGCCCTTACCCTTCACTGAACACCCTGTCGCTACCCTCAGTGCAGTGAGCACTCACCTGTGGCCCAAACCCATGGCTTTCTGGGACCCGATGCTTTTCCACCTTGCTGCGAAGTGTATCACCACCAGTTTTCTGCTCAGTCTTACAAAATAAGGGCAAAATGTCAAAATAATTGCATGGAGGGCCAGGCACAGTGGTTCACGCCTGTGCTCCTAGCACTCTGGGAGGCTGAGGTGGGTTCATTGTCTGAGCCCAGGAGTTTGAGACCAGCCTGAGCAAGAAAAGACCCCCATCTCCAAAAAAATAGTCGGCTGTCGTGGTGGGCACCTGTAGTCCTACCTACTCAGGAGGCTGAGGCAAGAGGATCACTTGAGCCCAATAGTTTGAAGTTGCTGTGAGCTATGACGCCACAGCACTCTACCCATGGCAACAGAGTGAGACTGTCTTGAAAGCAAAAACAAAAACAAAAACAAAAAAATAACTGCATAGAAAACCTGAAAGTGGAGTAGGTACCAAGGACAGCCGACATGCTCTGCAGGACTGTGTGGGTGCCCCAGTTCAGCCTCCCACAAGGGACTAGTTAGCATTAGAGTGTGAGTATGAAAAAGTAAGTTTTGGAACCGCAGAGAGCCGCTGGCTCCCTGGACAGGTTAACTCCTGCAGAAGGAATCCGCTGCTGTTGTCCACCTAATCAGCTAGGGTCGGGCAGGGTCACACCTCTGCCTTCTCTCTACCCCTGACTAGGTTTCAGCCTCAGATACGCTTCCCTGAGAGTGCACGGGCCACTGGGATTAGGCCTGCCTGTCCCTAATGCACCTCGGTCCCACCTTTGAGCGAGGAGCTCATCTTACCCAGAATGTGTTTCATCTTGCTTGTTGGGTTCCCTAAGGGCGACCTTATCAAGAGACACCTGTGCCTCGTTCTTCAGTATTAAATGTCCAGTTGATACTTACCTAACCCACTGTAGTTCTGGTTCTGTCTTTCTCTTCCTGCACCTCGCCTGCCGACGCTTCTCGAGTGCCCGCTGTTGACCTCTACTTGCCAGCACTCCCGTAGAGCTCTCTGTAGCCCCAGGATGGCATCAGTCCCAGGAGCGAATTCTCTTCTCCGGCCTGACCCTCTCTTCTGCTCCTCTTCCTCCTCCCTCTCTGTTCTTCCTTCCTCCATCCATCCTGAAACAGTTGTGCTCCTCCCTGACCTCTGCCCCCGCTCCTTGTTGCTTGCTGTGTCATCTCAGGACGGTCTGCCCACTCCCTTGGTTCTATCACACCCATGTAGATGCCCTTCCTTATGAGCTCTGGGTACAGTCACCCACCGGAGCCCCCTCTACCACGGAACTCAGACTCAGTAAGATCCGAGCTAGACTCCTTAGAGACATCATCCGGCCCTTCCCGACTTCTCTGGCCTCACATTCCTTCCCCTTCGCAGGATAGCAATACTGGACCGTGGTGGAGTGGTCACTAAGCTGTTCCTTAGAGCTAATTAGATCAACTTAAAATGGGAGAAAACAGAATACGTTTCAGACCCTTGGAACAGCAGCCTGGCATAGTGTCACAGGGATTCCATCTGCTTTATGGAAACAGATAACTAAGTCAGAACGACTTGGTCCAGAGCCTATAAGAAACCCCAAGACCCTATTCCCAGGCAACAGCATGACACAGCAGAGGGGCTGCAAGCTCACAGCCCACAGGGCCAGGAGGCAGGTGGTGGAGGAGTAGCGAAGTGGAGAACATATGCCCCACCTCGGCTCGGCGCCCGAAGCTCAGTAGCTATGGAGCCAACCACATACACCAGGGCTGGCGGGTTCAAACCCAGCCTGGGCCTGCTAAAAACGACAACTACAACAAAAAATAGCTGGGTGTTGTGACGGACGCCTGTAGTCCCAGCTACTTGGGAGGCTGAGGCAAGAGAATTGCTTAAGCCCAAGAGTTGGAGGTTGCTGTGAGCAGTGATGCCACAGCACTCTACCCAGGGCAACATAGTGAGACTCTATCTTACAAAAAACAAACAAACATATGCCCCACCTAAAAGGAGGGGTCAGTCCCTTCCCACCCTTAGCCAGTCCCTGTGTAATTATTGCTACAATTTCTGAGTTTTCAAGAAAATCCAAAAATCTTGATTTTCTCATGTGAATCTCTCAATTGTTAAATGTTGGCAGCTAATTCGATTTATAAAATGTGAGCCAATTAATATTTAAAAAACAAGGTGTGACTACTCAAACAAAACGTATCTGTGGGCTGTATCAAACCCACGGGCTTCATAGAGAACAGAGAGAGGGGTGGCGCCTGTGGCTCATCGAGTAGGGCGCCGGCCCCATATACTGAAGGTAGCGGGTTCAAACCCAGCCTCGGCTGAACTGCAAAACAGAAAAATAGCCGGGTGTTGTGATGGGCACCTGTAGTCCCAGCTATTCGGGAGGCTGAGGCAAGAGAATCGCCTAAGCCCAGGAGCTGGAGGTTGCTGTGAGCTGTGTGATGCCACGACACTCTGCCGAGGGCGATAAAGTGAGACTCTGTCTCTACAAAAAAAAAAAGAGAGAGAGAACAGAGAGAGTAGAAAATGTGGAGGTTTTGGAGTGATATGGCTCTGCTACTCTTTAGCTGTGTGTCTATGGGCAAGTCACATAACCTTTCTGATCTCCTCATCTATCAAACAGAGATAATAATATTTACCTCACTGAGTTATAATGAGGATAAGAAATCACATACATGGGCAGCGCCTGTGGCTTAGCGGGTAAGGTGCCTCCCATATATCGACGGGGGCAGGTTCAAACCTGGCCCCAGCCAAACTGCAACAAAAAATAGCCGGGTGTTGTGGTGGGCGTCTTTAGTCTCAGCTACTTGGGAGGCTGAGGCAAGAGAATCGCCTAAGCCCAGGAATTGGAGGTTGCTGTGAGCTGTGATGCCACTGCACTCTACCGAGGGAACAAAGTGAGACTCTGTCTCTTAAAAAAAGAAACAGAAAAAAGAAAGAAATCAGGTACATAAAGTAGCTGGCACACGGCGCTTCCCTAACTGCCATCTGATTATTACCTAATCAGCACCATTGATACATCTATGAAAAGAGTGTTTATACAGTCAGCCCAGGAAAACAGCGTCCAACACTGTCAAGGAAGGAGTGAGCAAGCCTGGCTCACTGCCCCAACAAGCACTTGATTACCTGGGGAGCAATTCTCAGGGATGGCTTCCCTTGTGTTTGGAGGAAACAGCCCTATAAACCATCCTCCTTCCTTTGACCCTCATTTCTGGCTCATCTAGCGCCTTTCAGATCAGTACTTTCACTTCCCGTGCCCCTGGTAGTGGGCATGGGCAGCTCTAGATGCAAAAGGTGGCCATGCAGTCTGTGAACGGCCCCCGTGTTAGAATACAGCCTTGCGATTCGCACTCCAGTCCTGCTGGAGTTTAGTTCACTGTGCGCTAAGAAAGTTCAGGTGCTCCAGGCCTTCACAGCTGGCGTTCCAAGCTTGGAGAAGGGAGCAGAGCTTTACCAGAAGACCAGCCTCCCGAGACCAACTGGAACCTCTCCAGTGTCTCAACCTTCCTAATGCCGCGACCCTTTCATACAGTTCCTCATGTTGTGGTGACCCCCAACCATACAATTATTTTCATTGCTAGCAGCAGACGAAAATAATTGTATGGTTGGGGGTCACACAACATGAGGAACTGTATGAAAGGGTCGCGGCATTAGGAAGGTTGAGAACGACTGCTCTAGACACTGTCCTCACTGTCACCCCAAACTGTGTCAGTAATAAGGAGCTCCTACAGGGTTTCTCGGAGGTCAAGAAGCCAAATTACAAATGAAGACTTGACCAGACAGGTTTCTCTAGTATAGTTTATTTATTTATTTTAGAGACAGGGTCTCTCTCAGTCCCTCCGTCTGGAGTGCAGTGGTCTGATCCTAGCTCACTGTAACCTCAAACTCCTAAGTTAAAGTGATCCTCCTGCTTCAGACTCCTGAATAGCTGAATAGCTATAGGTGTGTGCTACATGCTCAGCTAATTTTTAATCAAAGTGTTTGTAGACACGGGTCTTGCCCAGGCTGGTAGAAAATAGTATTGAAAATATTTACATTCAATAAGTTAACAATTTTTTTTTTTTTTTAGTAGAGACAGAGTCTCACTTTGTTGCCCTCACTAGAGTGCTGTGGCGTCACACAGCTCACAGCAACCTCCAGCTCTTGGGCTTAGGCGATTCTCTTGCCTCAGCCTCCCGAGTAGCCTGGGACTACAGGCGCCTGCCATAATACCCGGCTATTTTTTTGTTGCAGTTTGGCTGGGGCTGGGTTTGAACCCACTACCCTCGGTATATGGGGCCGGCGCCCAACCCACAGCCACAGGCGCCACCTAACAATTTTTTTTTTTGAGACAGAGTCTCATTCTGTCACATTGGGTACAGTGCTGTGGCATCACAGCTCACAGTAACCTCAAACTCTTGGGCTTGAGCAATCCCCTTCCCTCAGCCTCCTGAGTAGCTGGGACTTCAGGTGTCCATCACGCCCAGTTAGTTTTTCTATTTTTAGTAGAGACAGGGTCTTGCTGTTGCTCAGGCTGGTCTTGGACTCCTGAGCTTCAGCAACCCGCCTTGGCCTCCCAAAGTGCTAGGATTACAGACACAAACCACTGCACCAGGCCAAGTTAAAACATTTTAACATACAATATAATGCTACATAATGTGATAGTCACAGCATAATTAAATGGTTAATGTGTAAATATATATTTTTATACATATTTATGCACACACATACATATTTTTTGCCCTACATGTCCCCATGGGGACATATTTGGGGCCGGGCATGGTGGCTCATGCCTATAATCTTAGCACTTTGGGAGGCCGAGACAGGTGGATTGTCTGAGCTCACAAGTTTGAGGCCAGCCTGAGCAAGAGGGAGACTCCCCATCTCTAAAAATAGCTGGACATTGTGGTGGCGCCTATAGTCCCAGCTACTCGAGGGGCTGAGGCAAGAGAGTGGCTTGAGTCCAAGAGTTTGAGGGTGCTGTGAGCTATGACAACACAGCACTCTACCGAGGGCAACAAAGTGAGACTGTTTCAAGAAAAAAAAATGTATATATATGTATGTGTATATATATATTTAGAGAGAACCATGGAAATTGGGACACCAGTTAAACTGCTACGTGTACTCTCCTTTCCATCTTGTTTCCAGCACATGTAAGCTTGTATCAGACTAACTCTCCTACCAGAAATTTATAAAAGCTAGACAAAATATATATAACTTTTTGAAAGAAGTAGCAAGGAATCAACACAGGCAGACTTTGAAGCATTATAATTCTTTCTTATTTATAAGAGAGTCTCCTGGCTCGGCGCCTGTGGCTCTACGGGCTAGGGCACCAGCCACATACACTTGAGCTGGTGGGTTTGAATCCAGCCTGGGCCCACCAAACAACAATGACGGCTGCAACCAAAAAATGGTTGGGCGTTGTGGTGGGCGCCTATAGTCCCAACTACTTGGGAGGTGGAGGCAGGAGACTCGCTTGAGCCCAGGAGTTGGAGGTTGCTGTGAGCTGTGATGCCACAGCACTCTATCCAGGGTGACAGCTTGAGGCTCCGTCTCAAAAAAAAAAAAAAAAAAAACTGATATAAGAGAGTCTCCCTTCATTGCCCTTGATAGAGTGCTGTGCTGTCATAGCTCACAGCAACCTCAAACTCTTGGGCTCATGCAATCCTCTTACCTCAGCCCCCCAAGTAGTTGGGACTATAGGCACCTGGCTATTTTTAGAGAACAGCTCTTGATCTTGCTCAGGCTGATCTCCAACTCCTGAGCTCAAGCAATCCACCAGCCTCAGACTCCCAAAGTGCTAGGATTATAGGCATGAGCTATCACGCCTAGCAGGATTATTATTCCTGACAGAAGGAAGGACATGAGAAACAATGAAATCAATAAGACAATATAATGATATCTTTAGAGGACTCAAAGAAAGAAAATACTGGGCTGGGCATGGTAGTTCACACCTGTAATCCTAGAACTTTGGGAGGCCAAGGAGGGTGGATTGCCTGAACTCAGGAGTTCAAGACCAGCCTGAGTAAGAGTGAGATCCAGTTTCTAAAACAAAAACAAAAAAAGAAAAAAGTAAACTGCCAACATAGAATTTCATACCAAGCAAAAATATCCTTCCAAATGGGGGTGAAATAAAAATATGTCCCAGACAAATAAATAAAAGTCAAACAAATGTGTTGCCAGTAGACCAGCAATACAAGATAAATGAAAAGGAGTTAATTCTTTATACCAGAGGAAAATGATACTAGATGGTAACACAGAAGGGAAGGAGCATAAGGCCAGGTGGAGGCTCACTCCTTTAATACTAGCACTCTGGGAGGCCAAGACCAGCCTGAGCCAGAGCAAGACTCCATCTCTAAAAACTAGTCAGGCATTGTGGTGGGTGCCTGTAGTCCCAGCTACTTGGGAGGGTGAGGCAAGAGGGTCACTTGAGTCCAAGAGTGTGAGGTTATTGTGAGTTATGATGCCACAGCACTCTACTGAGGGCAACAAAGTGAGACTCTGTCTCAAAAAAAAAAAAAAGGTCTAGGCACCTGTGGCTTAATGGGCTAAGGTGCCAGCCACGTACACCTGAGCTGGCAGGTTCGAATCCAGCTCAGGCCCACCAAACAACAATGACGGCTGCAACCAAAAAATGGCCGGGCGTTGTGGCGGGCGCCTGTAGTCCCAGCTGCTTGGGAGGAAGAGGCAGGAGACTCGCTTGAGCCCAGGAATTGGAGGTTGCTGTGAGCTGTGATGCCACAGCACTCTACCCAGGGTGACAGGTTGAGGCTCTGTCTCAAAAAAACAGACAGAAGGAGGAACAAAGAACACTGAGATAAGCAAATACACGTATAAATATAAATATCAACAGTTGAATACATCAAGAATTTTAATATCCTGTGGGGTTCAAAAATATGTGGGAACAAAATATATAAAAACAATAGCACAAAAGGGAGCAGGAAACTAAAAATGTTAAAAATGTAACATGTGGCTCAGTGCCTGTGGCTCAACGGGCTAAGGCGCCAGCCATGTACACCTGAGCTGGCGGGTTCGAATCCAGCCCGGGCCCGCCAAACAACAAATGACGGCTGCAACCAAAAAAAAATGGCCGGGCGTTGTGGAGGGCGCCTGTAATCCCAGCTACTTGGGAGGCGGAGGCAGGAGACTTGCTTGAGCCCAGGAATTGGAGGTTGCTTTGAGCTGTGATGTCACGGCACTCTATCCAGGGTGACAGCTTGAGGCT
This sequence comes from Perodicticus potto, assembly GCA_963574655.1. Classification (NCBI taxonomy): domain Eukaryota; kingdom Metazoa; phylum Chordata; class Mammalia; order Primates; family Lorisidae; genus Perodicticus; species Perodicticus potto. The sequence continues at coordinate 1,399 of CAUYRH010107423.1, read as the reverse complement.
CTGTCTCAAAAAAAAAAGTAACATGTTACATGGACCTGGCAGGCAGTAGATGTTAAAAATTTTAAGGGTCTGCATTGTTCAAGATGCAGTATAAGTATTAATTTAATATGCCTGTAATCTCAGCACTTTGGGAGGCTGAGACAGAATCTCTTGAGCCCAGGAGAATAAGACCAACCTGGGCAACATAGTGAGACCCTGTGTCTATGAAAAATTTAAAAATTAGCCAGGTATGATGGTGCATGCCTATGATCCTAGCTACTCAGGGGGCTGAGATGAGAGGATTGCTTGAGCCTGTGAGTTTGAGGATGCAATGAGCTATGATCACACCGCTACCCTCTAGTTTGGGCAACAGAGTGAGGCCCTGTCCTAAAAGGAAAAAAAGTACTAATGTGAAATTGACTGCAAGATGTCAAGAGAGCATACAGAGTAGGAAACCACTGAAAAAGTATTTTAGGCCAGGTACAGTGGTTCATGCCTGTAATCCTAGCAGTCTGAGAGGCCATGGTAGGAGGATTGCTTGAGCGTGGGAGTTTGAGGCCAGCCTGAGCAAGAGGCTAAAAATAGAAAAATTAGCCAGGTCTGGTGGCAGGCAACTGTATTTTCAGCTACATATAAGGTTGAGGCAGAAGGATCACTTGAGCCCAGGTATTTGAGGTTTCTGTGAGCTAGGCTGACATTATGACACTCTACCTAGGGCACAGAGTCAGACTCAGTCTCAAAAAAAAAAAAAAAAAATTTAAAGCTATAACTAAAATGCTAATAGAGGATATAAATGAAATAATTAATCTATTTGACAAGAAAGAAGAAGTAAAAACATGGGAAAAGTAAAAATGATTTGGCAAGATGATAGACTTAATCACAACAGTATCAATAATTATGTTAAATGTAACTGGGCTAAACACTCCAACTAAAAGACAAAGATCTATCCTGGGAGTGGGTTCAGCACCTATCTAGGGCGCCAGCCATATACACTAGAGCTGGCTTGTTTGAACCCAGCCCAGGCCTGCCAAACAACAATGACAACTACAACAAAAAAATAGCTGGGCATTGTGGTGGATGCCTGTAGTTCCAGCTACTTGGGAGCTGAAGCTAGAGAATTGCTTAAGCCCAAGAGGTTGCTGTGAGCTGTGATGCCACCACACTCTACAGAGGGCAATATAATGAGACTCTGTGTTAAAAAAAAAAAAATCCTAGGAGTGATTATCTAGGACTGAAAATCTAAACTCAAACCCTTTTTTTTTTGAGACAGAGCCTCAAGCTGTCACCCTGGATAGAGTGCTGTGGCTTCACAGCTCACAGCAACCTCCAATTCCTGGGCTCAAGCGAGCTCCTGCCTCTGCCTCCCAAGTAGCTGGGACTACAGGCGCCCGCCACAATGCCTGGCCATTTTTTTGGTTGC
>CAUYRH010107422.1:34-13656 GCA_963574655.1 Perodicticus potto | reverse complement strand
TGGACGGATGGATGGATGGATGGATAGATGGATGGATGGAAAGATGGATGGATGGATGGATGAAGAGATGGATAGAAAGATGGACGGATGGATGGAAAGATGAATGGATGGATGGAAAGATGGATGGATGGATGGATGGATGGATGGATGGATGGATGGATGGATGATGGATGGATGGATGGAAAGATGGATGGAAGGATGATGGATGGATGGATGGATGGATGGATGGATGGTGGATGGATGGATGGATGGGAATATGGATGGATGGATGGATGGATGAAAAGATGGATAGAAAGATGGATGGATGGATGGAAAGATGAATGGATGGATGGAAAGATGGATGGATGGATGGATGGATGGATGATGGATGGATGGATGCTGGAAACATAATGGAAAATCACTTGACAGTCTTAAGGACACTCATAGTAATTAAAGAGTATCATGAGAAAAGGTATTGACAATTAGCCTCAAGACACAAAACGTTTTCAGATCTATAGTTAAGGACAAAAACCTTCAGTTAAATAAGCAAAAGTATATACAATTACTATGTGTCAAAAAAAGAAAAGAATTTTTTAAAAAATAAGCAAAGCTTTAGCCACGGCTGGAAATGAAGACTGAAGCCTGCCCTCTTTTTGGCACAGTGAGTCGTGATCATTAGTGGAAGGACTTAAGTCAGGACACAGGCATGTGGAGTCATCATCCCAGAAGCATCTATAGTCACACAGAGGTGAGCGTCTGCTCCAGCCATGGGACAGGGAGTCTGTGGGCTCACACAGTGACATCTGCTGTCCCCTGCTGCTGGGACTAGAATACTGCCCTGCACATCAGAGGAGGGGATTGTGGCCGTAGAGGCAGGGGTCATGTCTTGTCCATCTTACAGCCCGCTGTGGCTGTGAGAGGCCTAGGTCCACAGCCTCACTGTCTCCCGACTCCCCCAAAACCTCCTCCTACCATCAGAAGGTGCAGAATGGGAGAATGACGCTGGGAGAGCGACGCAAGTCCTTGCCTGTTCCATGGTGGCCTGATGCCTGCAGGTGCTAAGTGCTCTGTGCACGGTGAGGAAATACCATTGCCACTGTCATTGTCATCATCACCTTCACTGCTAGCTTCCACTGCAGACTCTCCATGTGCTGGATACTGAGTAAAGCGATTTTGGGAATTAACCCGCTCGGCCTCTCAACCCCCAGTGTGGCTACCACGATCCTTGTTCCCTTCGCTCAGAGGAGCAAAGCTAGGCACAGAGAGAGGAAGCTGCTCAAGGCTGCCCGGGCAGCAGTGGTTGGAGGCAGATCTGAACCTGTCTCTGGATGTATCTCTAAGTGTCCAACATCAAAGACCAATCAAATATTAACGGTGCGATGGTAGATGTTGTCGGCTCTGACCCACAATAACGGCCGACTCCCTTAGCAGGGGCTGAACCCCTGCTTAAAGCTAGTTGAAGGCCTGCCATTAGATATACTTAGGCATGACATGTTTACTTCCTCGCCTGAATACAATTAGGAGATTTCACACTGGACTTTCCCAAATTGGCTGATCACCATGGCCACCACTGCTATCGCTGTGGCTAAGGATGAGCAGGACCTTTCCTGCCATCGTCCCGTGGCCAAATCAGCTAAGAATTTCCCAATATCTGTAATTATTAATAGGAAAATGTGTCTTAATCTCTGTGAAGGAAAGTTTTCCATTAAGATCTTTATCACCAAACACATTAAAGACGTGGAGACAAACATCCCAGTTCATCCCCCATGCCTTTTTGTGGCGCTCGTTCTTTGAGAACATGCTTTCGTTTGAGGCTGGGCACTTTTCGTGGCCGGCAGTCTTTGTTTTCTGTTTCTTCTTCCCACGGTTCAGCATTTGTCCCACATGGGAAAGGTGTGGGATGCAGGGTGACGGCGTCTGGAGCTTTGTGCTGACTTCAGGGCCAGCCCCCAGGAGGGGGCCAACTCCGTTAGCCTCTGAGATGAGCTTCCTGGTGAAGATTCCAGAAGAGAGACCGGGAGACTGAGAGACTCACCAGGGTAAGGCGCCCACACTGGGAGGCCCAGTGGGTCCCCATCCTGAAGCAGAGGTCAGGGTATGCTCCCCAGGGAGGGGACTGTGTGAGCCCCAATTTTCAGGGTAAATAATCAGAATCTTTAGAATGATGACGTGGAACAGAAAACACTTAAAATTTTTAAACATTTCATTTTATAGCATCATATACAGCTTGAGAAACACTTTTCTACATATAACTTAACTTGAAAACATAGAGTAGCAACCTAGTTTCGGTAAGTGGATTTTTCTAAATGGGATCAAGATTATTAATGAGGACATATTTTCCACAACCCTTCAGGAGGCCAGTTGTATGAATCAGCATATAAAATGGGGTGCATTTCTGTGTGTCTCAAAAGGGGATATATGTTTAAGAATATTAAAGGACCTTTTTTTTTTGTAGAAGGAGCTAAAGAGTTAGTTGAGAAGAACAAACCAGTTACTCTATACCCAGCAATCATTTACATATTTGTTCAGATCATATGAACATTACACCTGCTGGGGGTCAGCACAGAGCACGGCCAAGTGTGAGATTCCAGCTCTGACTTGGGGAGCAGGAGATTCTAGGAAGACATGCTTGGGGTGCTGGCCCGTCATAACCAGGACATGCAGGACCCCACCGGGTTCGCTGCCCTGTTCTTTGGGGCTGACACTCTTCATTGCAGGGAGCTGCCAGACTCTGAGTTCTTGAGAAAGAGCAAGCTGCTGATAAACCCTGTCTGCAGGGCGGCACCTGTGGCTCAGTGAGTAGGGCGCCGGCCCCATATACCAAGGGTGGTGGGTTCAAACCCACCCCAGCCAAACTGCAAACAAAAAAATGTGTATAGCCGGGCATTGTGGTGGGCACCTAAAGTCCCAGCTACTCAGGAGGCTGAGGCAAGTGAATCGCCTAAGCCCAAGAGCTGGAGGTTGCTGTGAGCTGTGACAACATGGCACTCTACCACAAGCAACAAAGTGAGACTCTGTCTCTAAAAAAAGAAAACCCCTGTCTGCAGGAGTCACAGAGCCACCTCTTCACAGACTCACTTATCACCTGTCCTTCCTGTCCTGACACCGTGCAGATCCCGTGTACCCCACCGGCCACTCTTGTCTCTGCGGCAGCACTTCTCCCCTTGGCCCTGGGGCAGCTGCCTGCAGTCTTCTGTGGGTTCAGGAGGAGAGAATCGTGTTTGCTGGGCTCTGCACTGGGGGGATGTTCTCTCCCAGAACTTTTCCTCTGTCACTGTTTCCTAAGGCCGTGGAGTGAGGGGCATGGCCAGGGTACATGTGAGAAAGGAACGGCCAAGCCCAGGACACCAGCCTCCCTCTCACCACGACAGTGGCTTCCAGAAGCTGTGAGGTACAAATTGCAAACAACATGCTGGTGGGGTTTGGGGCCCAATGTTGCCAAATTTATTAATCTGTAAGAAGCAAGATTTTTTTGGTTATAATGAAAAACTCCCCCATTTCTGAAAACACGGGGTTTCCAAATGTGCATAATCTCAGTGAATTCAGTGAAACAAAGGCAAAGAGAGGGCACGGGGAGTCTGCGCTCCTCAGGGACGTCCGTAAAGTGAGGACTAAGTTGACGAAGGACCGTTTCAGATTAAAGGAGACAAATGTGGCAGCCAAACGCAGCAGGCGGTTCCAGGCAGGTGCCGTGATGGGAAGGAAAAGCCAGTAAAGAGCACAGTATTGGGACAAATGGTGGGATCTGAGTAGGAACGTTGGTGGGAAGGTGGCGGTGTAGGAGAACGTCCTTATTCCCAGAGAATGCTGATGTGTTCCGAAGGCCAAGGGACACATTGTCCTCAGGCCACCGCCTGAGTCAGCAAAAATAGAGAAATGAACAATGATGGTGATCCTGACGTAGTGAGAGCAAAGAGGTAAAGAGCAAATGCAGCCACCTGCTAACCGCAGACAAGTCCCGGTGACAGAAATAGGGCAGGTCACTGTAATATTTGGTGATTTTTCTATGAGTCCAGATTTTTTTTTTCAAAATAAAAACTTTCATAAAAAGAACAAGTAGAACAGGAGAGAGTAAAGCCAGCTGAGCTGAGCATCCCCGCCAGGCCGCTCCTCGCAGGGGCCTCCCTGGGATAGAGGCTGCCCAGTGAGACAGCACCTGCCAGTGGCTCAGGCATCAAGACGGCTGAGAGCCCACTGGGGCCAGGTGCGCACAGAGGACACAGAAGATGCAGTTCCTGTCCCTGTGGAGCCCGGGGTCTGGAGGTGCTCAGACCAGCACAAGTCACAGCTCGAGCACATGCCCTGGTGAAGGCAGAGGGTTACAGCCACGAGCAGGCCAAGAGGCCGCACGGGAGCAGAACCTAGGCAGGAACACTGATATCGCAGCCAGAGCAGGTGGGAAACAGCCTGGTGAGAAACAGAGGCTCTTTTATGCCCAGAGCAAGAGCATGGTGGGGGTGGGTGATGTACAGCACGGCCTGGACGGCCATACGGTGGGCACAGGTTATCCTGACCAGAAACCACTGACAGCTGGGCCCTGCGTCTGCCCTGCCCCTCTCTCTCCCCATGTTGTTGCTGGACCCCTGTAGTGGACAGTAACACCAAGAGCAGGACCGCCACAGGTCATATTCCCTCTGTGGTGGCACGGCTCACCACCAACGCCACCCCCTGCATCAGCACAGCGAGGCAGGTGCACCTGTCATCCTCAGTTTACAGAGGAGACAGCTGAGGCCTCACAGTGCAAAGGGCCCTGGTGGAGGACAGCTCTGCCCAGGTAGAGGGGTGTCCTCTAAATATCACAGATGTGCTCACCTGTATCTGGGAGTGGGAACTGATTTGGAGACGGGGTCTTTGCAGATGTAGCCATGTTAAAATGAGGTCACGTTTGGTTAGGGTGGGGCCTGATCCAATGACCCATGTCCTTATAGGAAGTGGACACAGACTCACACAGGGGGGCGATGGCCAGGGCTGCAGTGGGAAGAGGAGCACGGAGAGACCCCCAAGGGAGTGAGACCCTGCCCACACCGGATGTCACGCTCCTAACCTGTCCCCTGACAACTGTAAGATAAATTCTGTCTTCCTAAGCCTTGGTGTGTGGTCTCCTGTCACTGCAACCACAGGACACCCACAGCGGCTGGAGGAGAGGCCAGCCACAGGTCCAGGGAGCAGACGGCGGGGCCAAGGGTCTGTTGGTCATTCCTGGTGGCCCCACGGGAACAATTACACATCATCATTGGGCCCACCATAACTCGACACCCACCTGGGCCCCCAGCCATGTGGGAACGGAGGCCCCCAGGACCCCACAGGAAGGAAGAGGAGGTCACGTGGTCACTGCCCCTTCCCTTCCTCATCCCCTTCATCATTACATGAATTCTAAGGCAGTCATGCCCAAGTCCTCCTGCATTCAGGCCCAGGCCTGCTTAGAAGGACAGCTGCCTGCAGAGAGTCAGAGGCCTCTAAGGCCCAAGCCCACAGGAGGGACAAAGTGGCCACCATGGCCTCCCTATGAGCCCAAAGCAGCATTTGTCCAAATTGTGGTCCTGAAATCCGATGACCACTGGTGCAAGCTGCAGGACATTACATAGATTAGAAACCTCGTTCTAGTGGAAACTCTCTCCAGCCTGCCCTGCCCCCGGACCTTCCCTGGGAGGCAGGGAGCTCCAGATGCGGGAAAGGTGCAGCAGGAGCCCACCAGCCTTCCTGGCAGCTTAGCGCCTGTGCCCATGGCTGCCCAGCCCCACCTACCCAGCCTCACAGTGGGACATCTGATCCCTAACCAGGGAGTGCAGGCTCAGGAAACAAACGCCGAGGCTCACCCCAGCTTTTCAGCGTGCATTTTCCTCCCTCCTGGTAAAACTAGCCAGTCCCGTGGGCTTGGGAACTTTGGAAGTTTTCACTTGGAGTAAACAAGACCCTTTGATTTCTCTCTCAAGGTGAGCTGGGAGTCGATATTCTGGTCTGACATTGGAACGAGGAGATTGCCTGCTTTTTGTACAACAGTAGTGGCTGTTTAGATGAAGGAGCAGGAGTAATGCTTTCAAGTCTCAGTCAGAAATTACACATAAACAACCCATCGTGACTGCACCATGCCAGACGCGGCTAGGTGGAGGGTGGGGGCTTGTGCAGGCTGCCCTGGATCCCAGGCCGGGCAGGCAGAGCGGCCCGACCACAGCGCACCGGGCTCTATCAACGCAAGGGAGGGCAGAATCCCGGGATAGCACTCAGGACAGAGCCCAGGCCTCGGCCCACACCACCACCTAGGAAGACATCTCTGTGGCTTGTGGTTGGGCAGCAGCTGGGGGAGGCTGCCTGGGGGTGGGGACAGCAGTGGATGAGGGTGGTTTCACCACGCAGGATGGTGGACGCCTCATTGCTCTCAGTACTGAATAGCAGACTACACATGCCAGCACAGACTGGGGTTCTGCAGGGCCGTGGGTGTGTCAGTCTCCCTGACTCCTAAGCCACACGGCAGCATGGAAGACAAGGAGAAGACCTGTCCCAGAGAAAGCTCACGCTCTTCCTGGAGGGATCCAGCGGCATCCTGCTCTTGTAGTCATTAACAACAGTTGACATCTTTGTCATGTCCCATGTGCCGGGCAGGGCCCTAAGGGTTGCCACCCATCCTTCCATTGAATTCTCCCAACACCTGGCCAGGTCACACTGTTACCTTCTTACCCAGGAGTGCCTGCCGAGGCTTTGAGAGATTAAGTGATTTGGACACGTGCCTTGGGCCAGAGGAGGAGCGGCAGGCAATGGGGCTCACGTTGGCCGTGACTCTGGGCATGTTCTTCTGTCTAGGGCGGGACACAGAATAATAATTACACTCACTCAGTAATTTCAGAAAATATAGCTGATTTGTTTACTAATACATTCAACAAATCCATATGGAATGGCTGTTATGTCAGGCACAGTCAGTATCTGTGTGAGGGATGTGCCTGGGAAATAAATCAGTGAGCAAAAAAACGACAAAAATCCCTGGTGCCCTGGAGCTGACAGGTTGTGAGCGGGGAGGGACAGGTTCTGAGCACAGGAGAGAAGTCAATTATAGAATGTGCTAGAAAAAAATAGGACAGGGTAGGGGGTGGGAGACCTGGGGTAGGGGTTGCCTATGGATTTGCTACCTGCCAGCTCTGTGCTGGGAGGATTCTGCACGTGAGAAGCTCAGCCTGTGAGGGTAGACCCACACAGGAACCAGTCGTCACTGAGTCTCGGGAGATGCAAGGTACTAGGAGTGAGGCGTCCTGGGAGCAGGAGGGAAAGGGTCGGGTCTGGTCTGCTCCTTGGGCTGCAGGGGGCTGCTCAGAGGCTCACGTGCAGGTGCACTGTGTCCGCTGCCAGGTAGCTGCCGTGATTCCTCCTACTGGTGCCATTTCTGGAGGAAGGCCGGGTGGTGTCAGCCGCATAAAAGGCTTCACAAACATGGCATCACTGTGCCCTCTCACTCCAGTAAGAAGGAAACTGAGGCACATAAGGGTAAAAGCCACCTGCCTTGGAGTCCACAGAGAGTGGGGGTTGCAGAAGCCCCACCCAGACCAGTGTCTACCTCCCCCCAGAATCCTGTTCTGCAACACTTCCGCGGGGAGAAACTGTTTATTTCTTTTCTCCATCTGCTGTAACCTGGCACAGTTCCTGGCTCGGTAAATAGCTGTTGAATGAGTGAATGATTGAGTGAGTGAATGAATGAGTGAATGCATCTGGCGACCCCACGTGCTCTGTGCTTTGTTCCCCGTGTATCCGTCCTTCGTGTCCCTCCCTCCCTCGCGCACAGGACGGGAAGAGAAACATGACAGGCACATGCCCAGGATTGCACACGTGTGCCCAGCTCATTTTCTGGAGGACGAGCCGTCCCTCCTTCCAGCTGCTTCCCTCTGCCCTTCCTGGCATGAGACTGTTTGCGAGACTCCAGGCTCTGGCTCTCTTCTCCTCTCAGGATGGAACAGGGCTGAATTATCTCGGTGCCCAAACCCTTGGCCTGGCAAAAAGCTGGGCCTTGTGCCAACCCCAGGCCAGGTGGCCTCTCTTTGCAATCCACAGCAGCCCGCAGGAGACAGGCCAAACTCAAATCCAATTAGCGACACCTTGCAAGTCCCCCCAGCACCATGAAAGGCAGGACGAGGTGAGACCGTTCATGAAAGGCCTACACTGCTCCCTAGTCTGAGGCTCAGCCTGAACTCCATCCAGGATGCCCTGTGAGGTGGTAAAAAGTCCTCCTGGGGTGGGGTGGGCCACGGCTTAGGTTCAGCCAGGCTCTGGGTCCAGGATGTCAGAGGTTTGTCTGAAGCCTGTCCAGACCTTTCACGTTGGAGAACTTACACACGAACGCTGCCACCTCCAGGTCTGCAGTGAGACGCTGGCACCTCTGCCTCCTTCCTGGCCAGAAACAGCAGGGCCCAGCCTTCGCCTCCACACCCCAGGTGTTTGCAGCTGCACACAGAGCCCCATTGACGGCCCGGGGAGAGCAGGGAGGAGACAGTGGCCGGCTGCCCGCAGAGCTTCCTGTGCGGGTCCAGCGCTCGCAGACCCAACCCGGCAGCGAAGCCAAGTACCCAGCCAGGGCTGGGAGGGGGAGGAACAGGGTGGGAAGAGATACCCTGAAAGTTGGGGTGGACCCAGCCAGGCGGGTGTGGAGGTGCAGGCCCAGAAATGCCTGGCAACGTCAAGCAAGAGCCTCTTTGTCCAAGAATTGCTGTCCAGAGCCCTGAAGGATGTGGCGGCCCCACACTCCTCAAGGTCTGTCCAGCAGCAGTAGACCCTGAATGCCAGTGTGTCCCCGCTTGCCATCAGGGTGGAAGGGAAGGCCAGGGGGCAACACCAGCACACCCCGGCCCTTGTGTGCCGTTCTCCTGGGCAGCAGCCAAGGCTGCAAAGAAGCAGACCCAGCAGGAGCCCCTGGGGCCCCCAGAGAACTTTAGGAGGCCCAGAGCTCAGAAGTGGCTGGTCCTCAACCACACGCCCAGCACGTGGCAGTGCCAGGACCAGAGGGCGCGTCTTTATTGTGCCTGACTTCCTCCCAGACTACTTTACAAAGTAAGAGCTACCAGAGATAGGTCTTCCAACCACACATTCATTCGTCCCCCACAGCTTCATACATTCAGTATTACCAAAGGCCTTCTCTCAGCCAGGCCCCAGACAACCCTCACAGAGCACAGGGCAGAATTTATAGTCTGATGGAGGCTGTGGACCAGTAAACCAAATATCGTGATATAAGAATTCCACTCCTACATATCTACCCAAAGAAATGAATTTACAAAAAAAAAGTTTGTGCCTAACTGTTGGCAGCAGCATGATTCACAACAGCCAAACCCCGGAAACTGTGCCATTGTCCACCCACAGACAGGGGATGAGCAGAAACGTGGCCTTTCCACGCTGTGGACTAGGACTCAGCTATGAAATGGAACGGCATCCTGGCACATGCCACACGTGTGTGAATCTCGGAAGCGCTGTGCTGAGTGATAGAAGCTGGACACAAAAGGCCACCCAATTGAGGACTCCATTCATATGACATGTCCAGAATAGGTAAGTCTGTGGAGGGCAGGAAATGAACCAGTTACTACTGCTGGAGTGACTGCTCATGGGGACCAAGTGTCTTTCTATGAGATGAACAAATAGGTCATCAAACTACACACAGGTGACGGCTGCGCACCCTCGTGAATGTGCTAAGTGCCACTGCATTGGACGCTTTAAATATGATTACTTCGTGTTACGTGAATTTTACCTTTTATAAAACAAAACAAAAAAAATAAAATCTATTATTAAAATAGAAAATAAAGACAAATCTATTGTTATCTAAATATAATAACAGATACAACGAAGTCAAGCACAAAAGACATACGTGAGAGTTTTTCATCAGTTCTTCAGAGGTGCAATACGCGTGCAGAAAAGTACACGTGATTCATATCAAATGGCCACCGAAACCCAGACCAAGGCACAGAGAGAGACTGGCCCCCAGGAGCCCTCTCACCCCACCAAGGGCCACGGCCCCCAGACCTCTACCCAGATGGGAACACATGATACCACAGACGCTGCTTCTCTGTGTGGCTTTTCCGGGCAGTAGCGTTTCGGGGTGCTCACCCAGGGCTCTGTGTGGTGTGGGGCATGTGTTCTGTGTCTGTAACACTTACCGGATGGACCCGTCATGACCGTGGCTTTCCTCCTGTGGCACGTGGCTTTGGGTGCTCACATCCGAGCACACGCGTGGGGCGGGAGTTGGTGGGTCGCTGCTTGTGAGTCAAACGGGCATCTGTGTGAATGGAACATCCAGGCAGCTTCTTAGAGGTGGAGCTGCCTGAACCAAGTCCGGACGGGCCCTCGGAGGGGAGCATGTTCCCGGTGGAGAGGGCTGCACAGGAAAGGTGGTGGCCTCCCACGTGGGCATGACTTCTGTGGGCAACACAGGGTCCAGGGTCGAGTTGCACCTCGGGGTGAGAGTGGAAATGAGGGGAGGGTAGGAGGGAGCTCAGAACAAGCCCCTAACACGGACGTAGTGGCCACCTGACAGCCCAGTCTCGACCCGGGAGCACTGGGCACCCTTGAAGGACAGCACAGAGCAGCATGTTGTTGTGACCAGGTGGTCAGCCGGAGGTGGCCTGGAGGACCCACTGGCATTGGCTGGCACCTAGCCCAGCTGTCGCACAGAGGAAAGTCATCACGGGGCATTTGGTCCTAAAAGGCAGGGTGGGAACTTGGCTCGAAAATATGCTTCTCAGCCCCAACTTCTGGGAACTGGAGAAGCTTCAGGTGGCTCATTGTAACTGAGCGTTGTTTTGGTTTTGCTTGTTTGTTTTTTGAGACAGATTCTGCCTTGTCTCCTGGACTGGAGTGCAGTGGCATCACCGTAGTTCATAGGAACCTCAAACTCCTGGGTTCAGCCAATACTCCTGTCTCAGCCTCTGGAGTAGCTGGGACTACAGGCGGCCACCACAAGTTAGTTTTTCCATTTTTAGCAGAGATGGGGTCTCACTCTTGCTTAGGCTGGTCTCCAACTCCCGAGCTCAGATGATCCTTCCACCTCGGCCTCCCAGAGTGCTGGGATTACAGCACTGCACCCAGCCTATCATTGTCTTTAAAGCCTTTAATTTTTATCTTAAAAATTCTCCTGGCACTTGAACTCATTTCAGCATATTTCTACATCTGTGTGAGAATATTCCTCCTCATCTGTGTGAGGAACTCACGGCAAGACTGCACCTCCCGGCCCCCCTTGCAGGCAGTTGGGTTCATTTATTTGGGTCCAACCAAAGGAACATGAGTGGACGTGATCCAGGCTGTTCTCGCCTGGCTAGGAAATACCCTCTCCCCGCTTTTCACCTGGATGAATGCCATGGCGGCGAGGGCAGGTGCAAGGGTGCCGGCATCACAGGACGCAAGAGCCAGGAGCCCAGGTCATTCCTCGGGAAGGCCATTCCCCAAGCCACCTGTGTCTGTGACACATGTCAGAGAAAGCTCTGGACACCTATGAGGGCTGGGAGTTGCTACGGCAACCAGTGACCATTACCCTGGCCAGCACGTCCCCAAATCTTTTAGGAAAGTTGACGCTCCAGGACAATGAGCATTGTGGACACATTGTATTGGCGTCAACCCCTGGCACAGCCCTCCGTCCTCCTGTCCCCAGCTCAGGCTGGAGCACTGCCAAGATCCAGCACAATCATACACAGACTCCAGGAAGAGACTCGTGATGCAAAGAAAGCCTGGAAACAGCCACACTTGTGGCCCCCTGGCGCCCCACACCTCTTATTCCGCATCAGTGCAGGTGCTCAGAAGTCAGCTCTCTGCCTGTCTCTAAAATTACGGGGACTATGTTCAACTCCGAGCCTCCCTTTCCGTAAATCAGTATCGTCACATTCAGGGGTGTTGACACTCATTCCAGCTGCATCTGTCAACGTCAGAGTTCAACCATTTCTCTCTCTGCCTCTGGTCCTTCAAAACACGGTGCCAGAGAGGGAGAAGGCAGATAATTACTTGCACGCACTTCACATCCTAGAGTTTATTGGGCAATTTTGCAGGGACCCAGTGAGTTCTTCCTCCCAGGGCAGGGCTACTATCTTTATCTCCACCCTGAGGAGGAGAGAAGTAGTTTTGTAGTCACTACCCGCCACCACCTTGGACCTTGGAGACACACTCCCTGCTCTGACCCCAGCCCTGCCGTTTACAAGCTGTGTGACTTTGGCCAAATGGCTTGAGCACTCTGTTCTCCATTCCGATAAAATGGGAACGATACTGTTGGGGTTGTTGGCCCAGAATTTGACCCATTATTGCAGCGTAGTAGAGGGCAGAAATGAGGCACTGAAGGGACACACAGAGTGTGTTTTTAAATGGGAAATTATGGCACCAAGAAGGAAATGCTGGGAATGAGCCGAAATCAGCTGCCTCGTAGCCTCTGAGCCTGAGACGTGCAGAGAAGGAACATGCCATTCGTCACACGTGTCTGGTCAGAGGCCCCTTCACTGTGTTAGAGGATCTCAGGGCAGACGCACATGGCATTTATTTGCCAGGTCGCCTGGGCTCCCTGAAGGTGGGATGCTTATGTTCTAACAGCTTCCCAGGTGGGAGACCCCCTGACCCTGGACATCCTATGTCCACCCTGGTAGATAACAGAGACAGCTGCCAGGTAAACGCCATCATCTGGGGCTCGGAACAGCAGCTGCCTTCACAGGGCAGCCCCCGGTCCCACCCTGTGTCCACCGAGCCCGAATCCCACCTCTCCTGAGCTGGAGATATTCACGGAGCATGGCCCTGGGCATCCACGCAGTGTGCGGCCTCTGATGGACGGGAGACCCACAGCCATGCCGGTCTTGTGGCAGTGACATCTGATGGGTCCTGTGGCAGTGACATCTGATGGACGGGAGACCCACAGCTATGCCGGTCTTGCGGCAGTGACATCTAATGGGTCCTGTGGCAGTGACATCTGATGGACGGGAGATCCACTGCCATGCCGGTCCTGCGGCGGGTCCACTGGCTCTGCCGAGGTCCTAACAAACTCACTCATCACCTCAGCAAATGCTTTCTGAGTACCTGCTCTGAGTTAAACCGTGACTTGGCTTCATCCCAAGGGGTTGAGGTCTTTTAACAGAATCCAAGTCAACTGAGGCTTCCAAAGGAAACTCGTTGGGACTCCCAAGCTGACTGTGCCCGACGCCCCGAGCTCCACGCATCTCCCTCACTTTCTCACCCAACCAAGCTCCCTGCTCCACCAACGGGCTGTGTCAGCACCGTCTCCCACTTGAGTATCCTCATCTGTGTCAGCACCGTTTCCTCATCTAGTGCAAGAAACACCCCTAGAAAGTGTAACACAGGTTCAACCCCGTAACACAGGTAGTTTGCTCCCCTTCTCACTCACCTCTCTCCACAAACTGTCTCGTCTCCCTCGCAGAGGAAGGGGGTCACTGAGCACTAACTTGCTAGCTTGGCAAACTCGCACACGCGCTCTTCCTCCCTCTCTGCTCACCTCTTCCCTCTTTGCCTTCCTGCCTTCCTCTCCCTCGTCCTTCCTTCCTCTCCCTCTTCCTTCCTTCCTCTCCCTCGTCCTTCCTTCCACTCCCTCGTCCTTCCTTCCTCTCCCTCATCCTTCCTTCCTCTTCCTTTTCCTTCCTTCCTCTCCCTCTTCCTTCCTTCCTCTCCCTATTCCTTCCTTCCTCTACCTTATATCT